>JAQHUG010000281.1:757692-779529 GCA_028555095.1 Dicrostonyx torquatus | reverse complement strand
GTCACCACGTGGTGACTTACAAACTTTTATAATGGGTTAGTTTAATTATGAGAGCTAGCCAAGGAAAGGCTAATGATAATAAGCCGGGCAGAGTTTAAACGAATCCAGTTTGTCATGTGGTTATTTCGGGTGCAGATGGTCAGCTGCTGAGCGGGCCAGCGGCTGGGTGCTGGGAACAAACAACACGCCCACCCCTCTCCCCCCTAATCACAATAATGAAGCACAAGTGAACATGAAACCACTTCCAATACAAATGCTATTCCTGAACCAATGGCTTAAAGTTTCTCCTAGAGAAATCAAATGTAGGAATGTTCTTAATAGGCCAGTAGCACTTTCCAGACACATTGCTATTTCTTAATCTTTGATATCAACACTTACTTGGTGCCTTGGGCATTCCTTGATGTATCTTACATGAATATTATTGCAAAATTTTCAGAAGATTAAAGGTATATGGTCAAAATTGCCACCATCTCTGTATTTCCCTTAACACCTTAGACTAAAGAGAAATCAACGTACAGGCAATGGTATTTTTTGTCATTAGTACAAAAACAAGACAAGACCTCCATCAGCTATCTATCAGATGGCCTTTCTCAAGACATTGTTTCTACAATGACACTTCACATTGTGAACTGGGTCACAGGAGTATCCAATCTGCAGCTAATACGTGTGTCGTACAATAGCTATCAAAGAGGCTAACACATTTGAAGGTCATCATGTCTCAGTGTCAGGTCTCACTCTCCCTTGTGGAAGGCAGCAAGGAGCTCCTAGTTCACTCTCAAACTAGGAGCCATGCTCGCACCTCAAATACTTTGGAAAAAAATTTTTTTATTACATAACTGCTAAAATTCCTCTTCAGGAAGTAATATAAGCAACACGTGTGATGCTGTATCTGAGCCTGGAGTGGAAAACACTAGAAGCTTAAAGTACTATTTTCACCGTTCCAACAAATTATCTTTTAATTATAAAGAAACATGTTTTAAAAAGCATTCCATAAACCATTTGGCTCAAGTGAAGCAACCATTCTAGAACAACAGATGCTTATAGTTTTCAAAGCAGATCATGCCGGGACTTTTTCTAGATGTTTTTGTTTTTCCTTTAAAGATTCAGATAAGAGAAAAAAGCAAGAATCTTACAATGTAAGCTCACTTCAGAACATGAAGGCAAACAATTACAGAAAACAAAACAAGTATTAGGCAGGAAATCTAAGTTAACAAAATCCAAACCCATACACCAGTATATCATTAAAAAGTACGAAGTCCCCCACAAGTGGTAACGTATTACTAACTTAACTCAATTTCCTGTCTGAAAAACATTTTAACCTGAAGTTAATGGGTTACCTGACTTGAGATTTTCAGCTAGCATTTTATTTTCTATTTTGGACAATACATTTTAGAGTTTTGAGGTCATTAGTATTTCATTAGTGAATTGACTCCCAAATATAACCTTGGTGGGTCTGGTTTTGCCTCTCCATCTGAGAAGTGATGTCTCATTGAGAGAACATAACCAGGTCTAGAGCACTTTCTATCCCAAGCACCCAGCAAGCAGTGCCATTTGCTTAGTAGGTGAGGATGCCACCCACTCTGTAATTTGCCACATACCCAGGTGAGGATGCTATCTACTCTTTCAACTGCTTAAGCACTGCTTCAATTTCTTTGCCTATGGAAAACTCAAAAAGGATTCACTCCTAACCTAGTTTTTGCCAGGAATTGGTGATGTGCTGTTTCTCAGGATGCTCTCTGTAGCTTCCTCCTGGGGTATGGTTTTTCCCAACCAGGGTTCTTCCTTAGAACTGGGGTATGATTGGCAGGTTCCATCTCCAGACACCCGTGTCCCACCTTACCTCTAGGAACCAGAATCTGTAGGTCTTGTAGAGCTAACTTCCCTCCTGCCCTGCTTCTAGAAGGGCAGGTAGCCTCTAGCAGAACGCTTAAGAATCTATATGTCAAGTTATTTGAGCAAGTTAACTCTTATTCAAAGTTAGAACCATGGGATCAAAGATTTACAGAGATGTGAAGGGGGACTCAATGTAGCCTTCAGCTAGTTTCTCTCAATAACATTTTATGTAAGAGAACAATGTCAAGACTGTGCTAGGATATTAGGAAAGCCAGGCCTGGCCCAGGCTTCAGCAGGCACACAGGTTTTCCCTTTGTTTTACCCTCTATTGATATTTGGCCATTCCATCACTTCCAATACCTACTAGTCAAGCTGTGAGACTAACAAAAGAGCGTGTGCATGTTTTTCCACATTAAAAATAGCACAATGTAACATTTGAAAAATGTTAAAGGACAAAGTTGAGATGAAAATCTCTGATTTTGCACCAGGGAAAAACAGCTTGGACATATAGAATATAACTTGTCATTTTCATTTAGCTACATTTAGCATTGTTGTGTCTTGGGGGGAAAACTCCAAAATAACAACAGATTCTGGCTTTTTGCTTAGCCATTATTTTAAAATGGCACCTATATAAAGATTTGCTTAAATCATGTAGATAAGTTTTTAAGAACTCATTATAAGTTAGCATATAAAGTAATGGGTTTCATTATGGTATTTTATTACATGTATCTTAATTTTAGACTGGGTGTTTAAATTTTTACTGAGCTGTATAAATCTCCTCTTATTGAGCTGTATAAATCTCCTCTGATTCTTCCAACACATGAGATCTCTTCTTCACACAGACCTGTAGTGTCATCTCAGAACTGGATGTTTGAGAGTCAGACCAATGAAGGCTTAAAATGATCTCAAATAGAAGACAGTTTCATGGAAATCATGTCTGCAGTATTTGGGAGCCTGGGTGTCATGCAGTGGTGAGACTGATTGCCTAACATGTCTAAGAGCCTAGGTGAAAATCCTTAGTTCCAGAAGAACAAAGGAAAACCAATAGTCTAGTGGATACGCTGAGGAGCTGTGTATACTTCTAAGTGCTTTCGAATGACCTGACTATCCCAAAGAAACATGGATGCTTAGGAAGATCAGCTCCTTTGAAAAAGTAAATAGATTTATTTCTCTGAATATCTAACCTCAAGATTCTAGGGAACGACTTACTAAGTGGTTTTTTCCTGACATTTTCATTTCTGTTTTTTTTGGGGGGGTTGATTCTTTTTGGACAAACACGATATTATTTGAGAGCCTTAGCTTGCCTGAAATTCTTTATGTAGAGCAGGATGGACTCAGCTTTTGCTAATCCTCCTGCTGCAGCCTCTCCAGTGCTGAGATGACAGGTATACATCTATGCCTAAGTTTTGCTCCATTTTAACAGGAATTTATTGAACCATTTTACCATTCTACCATTTTAGGGCATACAATGTCCTTATCTGTACCTTTTAGATTACACTTAAGAAATAAGGCTATTTCATTTCAGAAAATTTTTCATGAAAGCCTGAAGAACTCCCACATTTAAAGAGTATTAATACTTTGACAATTTAATACAATATATTTTAAGCATCTTAATTCCCCTTCTCCAATTTCTCCCATTTCCCTACCCTATAACTTCTTACTATTTTTTTTAAGTTATCACAAGCAATATTTGTTGCCCAAACACTTTTAGCTGTGAGTCCTGCCCTGTAGCATGGGCTGACCTACCAGTGGTCACACCTTAAAAGAAGACAGACTCTCCCTCACCCAGCAGCTATCAGATGCCAAGACCTCCTCAGCTAGGAGTGGGACACATCTTGGCCACATCCGGGCCATATCTCAGCCTCCATCCTTGGATTTAGTTTGCCTGGGGCTTGTGCAGGTTTTCTGAATGTCATCACAATCACAGTGTTCACATGTGCAGCTGTCCTTTTATGTCTGGAAAACACAGTTTCCATATAGTTATCTACCACCTCTGGCTCTTAACATCTTCAATCCTTCTGTAAAGATCCCTGAACTTAGGGGTGAGGGTAGAGACACCCCATTCAGGGCTGAGCAGAGGACAGTGTTTTATTTTCTGCACACTGGCCAGTTGTGTGTCCCCATGTTACTGCCATCTATTATAAGAGGAAGAAGGTTTTCTGGTCAGAGTTGGAGGATGCACTAACCAATAGGTCTAGCAATAAGTCAGTACGAGTTGTTTTGCTACTACTATGCTCATTTAGCAGAATATAGTATTAGTTTCTCCCCTGGGACCTATGACCTATTTAGTCACAGGTGTCTTGTCCAACAGCCATGCCAGATATGGGCTCTATCTTGTGCAGCTGACTTTGGATTCAATCACAAAGTGCATGGTTAATACGATAACATTTCTACCACTATTGTATCAATGAAAAAGTCTTGCCAGTCCAGTCCAGTGATTACTGTAGCTCATAGGGTTGGGTAAAGTTGATGATTACTTTTCTCCTCCAGTGGCATGTGTAGCACCTTCCAGTACTATGAAAACCAGGTACTCTTGCTCTCTCTTTCACACACAAACACACACACACACACACATACACACCACCACCACCACCACCACCACCACCACCGCCACCGCCACCGCCACCGCCACCGCCACCGCCACCGCCACCACATCACACACACATATACACAATGAATACAATAATTAATACAATTAATACAATATATTTTAAATATATTGTAAAGAAAAATGACGAGACAGGTTCTGCAAGCTTTGGCTGCCTTTTACCATAGTATCATCTATTGCTAGCACCCTTCAACATATACCATGGCTCTTGACAACAAGCCCCTGCATTGTAGTCTGCCTGGCTTCTTTCCATTGCACACCACTCATTCAGTTAGGCCTAACCTGGTTGGTGTTTCTCTGCTCATCTTCCAGTATTTCCTCTTCTAGGAAACCCTTTTATGAATGTTCCGTGAGATCTCATGTACCACTCTACTATATGCGTTTGCTTGTCTACAACTGATATGAAATGTTCTTCTGTATGCTGTGAATATGTTTTATTATCATTGGTTAATAAAGAAGGTGCTTTGGCCTATGGGATGGTAGAATATAGCCAGGTGGGAAATCCAAGCAGAGATAGAGGAGGAAAGAAGGCGGAGTCGGGGAGATGTCATGTAGCTGCCAAAGGAGTAACCAGTAAGCCACAGCCTAGTGGCAATACAAAGATTAATAAAAATGGGTTAATTTAAGATGAAAGAGCTAGCTAGAAATACACCTAAGCCACTGTCCAAACAATGTTGTAATTAATAAAGTTTTGGTGTGATTATTCAGGTCTGAGAGGATGGGAAATGAAAGTGCAGTATCCATTCAGGTAATAGTGATCCTTAGGGAGTCCCTAGACACAGCCAGTGGAAATAAGTTCTAAGTTAGCAGTTTCTACCATGACAAAGGTATTGAATGTCCAAGCAAAAGTACATGGAGAAGAGATTTAAAAAAAAAAAGGAACAAAGGAAAGCTGGCCCTCCCAGAGAGTGAAACATCTTACAAATCTTGAGCAGCTAAGAGCTGGATGTGGTGGCATATACCTCTATTCCTAGCCCTTGGGAGGTAGAGCTAAATGGATCAGGGCTTCATGGACAGCCTCTTTGTACAACATGCTCAAGGCTAGCCTGGGCTACATGAGACCTTGCCCTCTCCCCTAGGGGAAAAAGCCCATGCCTTCAACAATTAAAATAGCACTGGGCTAGTATGTAGCTCAGCAGTAGAGTTCTTGCCCAGTGTACAAATACAAAAACTACTAGTCCATAGCTAGAATGACTACTGACGAAGTATGACAACACACCGTAGTCTACCTGCCTACCAGTGGACTAGTCAACAAATGTTATTTCATCCAGGGCCCTGTACAAACATAGTCCTATTAGGTTTCAAATCAAGGACAAATGGCTGTGGTGCCTATTTAACATATGAAACTGTACCTGGCTGCCAGGTTCTCCAAGCATCCCTCAGTCCCTTCTTGTTACAGGGCATGGCTGGCATACCCAGCTCTCTGTTTCAACTCTCCAGCCCAGGGCCTAGCTACCCTTTCCCCTATATAATTCAGATATTTGGTTATCTACCCCCTTTACCTTCTGCTCTCTTGGTTATAGCACCTGCTTCCCTTCTCTCCCACTTCTATCCCCCACCTTCTCGTCACATGGCTCAGCTAAGCCTAGTGATACCCATTCTGGACTCTTCCAGATGCCCCTGCCTCTAGATATGTTCTCCCTTCTAGCTACAATAAACTCTCTCTTTCACCATACCTAGAAGCAGTCATGTCCTTCCCTTTCCTTTTATTTCTTTTTTCATCCAATTCCATCCCAAATAAATCAAACTCCTAAAAGAACATAATATAACGCTTTTGTAGTGCTAATCAGGGAAGCATTTCCTAAGTGAGCTACACAGCCCAGAAGTTATAAAGGCAAATTGTACAGAGAAAAGTTGCCTTCACGGGCCTCAGTTGTCTTTCCTTAATGAAGGCCTGCTTACCTTTATGCGCCTTGTTGTCACCTAGAAATCTGGATCTGGGGAGCATTCCCATTATTCCCTAACTCACTGAAGTGCTTTTTTATGCTGAAACTGTATTCTGTATAAATGACATGGGTTTTTATGCCCCTAACTTCCTTCTTGGGTCTAGAATCTGGTATGTGCTAGGGAGAAGGTATCTTAATGACCAACTCCTGCTAAAATCCCTGGGCCCTAAGTCTTACATCCTCCACTTTTCAGTAATTTTATTTTGATATCTACCAGAGCATGGGTGCCTTTGTAAGCAACTTTTGATAAGAAACCAGGATGAGCTTTCTTTGTTGGAAGTATCACAAGGGCATCCTTTCCTCATCACTGGAAGAGAACTCTGGAAGCTGTGCTTAGTTTCCTGGACTTTGTTCTGTGCAGCTTTTCCCCTTGTTGGTTCTACTCTGTACCCTTTGATTATAATAAATCATACATGTACATACAAATAAATCATACAAATAAATGTTGAGGTTTGAAAGTTCTTCTAGCGAAATTAATGCACCTGAAGGTGATCTTAGGGATCCCTACTACACGGTCAACAAATTCTACCAAATGAATGTCCTAAAGTTTTCCATAGCAAACACACTACAAGCACAGTCCAAAGTCATACTGAGGCAAACCCGTGTAACTCATATTAAAAGTCAATAGGGCTATTAAACAAGGAGTGGCTGCACTTAACAAGACCAAAAAGTAAATGAGCAGAAGATAGAACATAATCGTACATATAAAAGAACATTCAATTTCACGTGAAACAAAGCGGAATTATGAATCTACATTTTACCTATTATGATGCAAAGATAGAGTTAGAAGACACTCTGTAGTGACTTCCCCAAATGGCTGGGCTCTATTCTTTTGAACCACTCGAATTAAGGCTCCAGAAGGAGTTATGATTGCTAATAGCTGACCTTAAAACAGGAAGAGAGTAGCCTAGATTGTCTGGGACTGCCTCATAATCCTAAAAGAACAAAGTACAAGAGGGAGGTGGTGACAGAAGCAAAGGGGCCACAAGACAAGGAACACAGGTGGCATCTTGGAAGGTCAAAAGGCGGGTAAATAGATTCCAGGCTACTGCCTCCAGAAGGAATACAGCTCTATATAGATATCCCCCTCAACTTTTGATCTCTACAACTATAATATAATAAACTACCATTTTTATTCACTCCACCCATCATAGCAACAATGGGAAATTAACACATTAGAGAGGCTAAGACCAGGCACTCTAACCAAGATTGTATACCGGTATATCTTCTACAAAGTGGAATTTGGCTGAAACAATAATTGTACGTCAAAGCAGTTAGCCTATGACATACGTGAATATATACAAAATGGTGAATATGCAAGGTCATACAGGAGCGTTATATTGTGTCAAAATGGAAGTCTTCTAATATCTATCAAGAAAAGACTAATAAACTAGAGCAAAGTCAAGAGAATACTGGGTAGTTGTAAATGGAGTCAAGAAGCCCATTCATTATGTAATGTCTATTGGTGAACAAAAAAGCAGGACATAGAAACTGTATACTGCATGCTACCATTAGGGTTGGTTAAAGGGGGCAAGGGCTGTAAGTAGCCTGTGGAGGTTGAGCATCCCTAATCTGGGAATCCACAATTTCCAAAGCTGCAAATAGGAAACATTTCAACTATAACATAAATACTTAGCATATTTTGTATTTTGGAGTATTTCATATTATAAATGCTTAGCCTATAAAGTCCATGGAAGTGTTCCACAATCCAGAAAACACCAACACTGGAAATATATTTTGTCCCAGCACTTTGCAAAAGGGCTATTCAAAGTCTCCCCTAGCACTAGGTAGGCAAGCATTTCCCTGAATGAATACACTAGTTGTTGTGGGGAAGGCGTGGGGGAAGGTGGTAAAGCTTACAGGAAGGGAGTTACTTTCTAAAACTGTTTTACTCTTCCTGGGCTTTCAATAAGGAATATCCAAGAGCTATTTAAAATTGAATTGAGGGTTAGGCAGATGGCTCAGTGGGTAATCTGTAAACATGGGAACCTGAGTTCATATCTCCAGAATGCATGTAAAAAGCCAGCTGTAGAGGTGTCTATAACCCCAGCACGGGGAGAAGCAGAAACAAAAGAATCACTAGGGCTTGTTGGAAGCCAGCCTAGCTGAAAAATGGTAAGCTCCAAATTCCGTGAGAGACCCTGTCTCAAAGGAATAAGGTGGAGAAATGCTTGAGGGAAATATCATAATGCCAGGCTCCGGTCACCATACAGTGAGTAAACCTGCACACACATGTACATTTACAAAATTAAAATATGTTAAATAAACACTTTACCTAAGCAGACCATTCCGATGGACTGCTTGCTCGAGATTCATATTTTTTCATCCATTTATGTTAGTATTTTCACTGGGTCAATATTTACTGAGGACCCACTGTAAACAGGTATTAAATGGAGAAAACCACAACGAGGACAATATCGTTGTCAGTAAGAACTTATAAATTCTCCACAGGAGAGAGATGAAGAGGGCACAGTTGGAGATCATTTCTACAGAAAGGGACAGTGGGCTCCAGAGAACGGCAGGCTGACTTCCTGATAGATACGCCTGAGGATGTTGGTGGCATTTGAGCAACACTGGAAAGATAAGATGACTCTGGACAGTTTAACAATAATGATGATAACAAAAAGGCCACGTGGTAGCCAAACTCAGAAACTACTGCAAGGCCATTTGCAAATCTCTCAGCAACAACACAGAGATGGGACACCCTGTGGAAGAGACAGAGCTTTCCATGAAAACTGACAGACAGGGGAAGAAGTTTCCAGGGCAAGGATATGAGAACCAGGACTGCATCCAGATAGCACGGACTAGCGGAGATGAGACCAAATAGAAGTAGCAAAACTAGCCAAGGCCACTTCTGAACCAAACAGCCTGGGAACAAGAACCATTTAGATTTAGTAATCACTAAGCAGCAAAGAAAATGCAAGACGAGGGAGATGACATCAGATATGACTAAGGCACATAGAGGGTATATTTTGAGGGAAGATGAGAGAGTCATTTTAACAAGCACTTAAAGCTATGTAGCTACTAAGAAAAATGACAGGACAGATTTGTAAATCTTGCCTAGAAAGGCAATCCTGGTAGACATGAGAGAAAGATTATCCAGCAAGCAAGAGAAGAAAGCAGATTTTTCTAGAAGACTCACATTCAGCCCTCCCACCCCCAATGCAGGAAGAAGAAAGAAGAAGAGACCTATCTATGCCTCACAAATGGGAGGATTATCTAGAAATGTGATACTCTGGTATGTCCAACCTGCTGACATTGCAAAACAATGTTGTCATTTATAAAGTTCACACTTGACAACTGTGCAACCGAGTTGCCACAAATCCACAAAATCTCAAAACCAATTTCTCTTAACATGTTGAAGTAAGCTTATGATTTTGCACTGGGCTACATTTACAGTTATCCTTGACCACATGCAGTGCCCAGGTCATGGGTCAGACATTCTTAGACAATGGTATCATGAGTCTTTTGCTGAACAAACCAAAGAGTATATAGTAATAGAAAACCAGTTTTTCAATGTACCAATGAACCTGTGAGAGGAATAAACGTATAGAATCCCAAACTAGGCACAAACAGGAGCATAGAACTTAATGAATTAATTCAGGCCACTTGGGGTTTGTGAGATGGGAAATGAAGATGTGGGCACACCCATGATGGGACTTATATTGGAAACTTCCTTCAAAGAAGCCTGGCCTTCAAAATGCTTACCTCATAAGCTGGGGATAAATGGGAAATAATCTCTTTTGGGTTCCAAAAGAACCTGATTTTGCATTACTGATGCTGAACAAAGAAGAAAACATATGTCTGACCACTGTCTACCTAGAGACTTTCCAGCCAAAGGTCAGCCTAGCATGTACCCTAAATCAGAAAATGAATGGTTCCCAAAACATGCAACAGGAGAATGAATTTATAACCTTCTCAAGATGTTTTAGGGGCTTGGCAGAAGAAATTCAGAACCCTTTCAATTCCGGGCTCAGAGTATTTCCAAAGATAATATTCCAAAGAACAGGAGATTCCAAGTAGTAATTAGCAATACGATAAACATACTCCCAATACTCCCCTTTTGTAGAAAAGCCACAAAGACTGAATTTTAATAACTGGACACTACGATAAAAAAGTACTCTTTGAAAGGAAGGGCTGTGGAATGAGAAGGAAGGCTCAAGAGACACCGTGTGTGTGTGTGTGTGTGTGTGTGTGTGTGTGTGTGCGCGCGCGCCTGTGTTTTGGAGCTGGGGGGGGTTGTATATGTGAGTGCAGTGCTTACAGAAGCCAGAAGAGGGCATCAGATTTCCTGGAGTGAGAGTTCCAGGCAATTGTGAGCCATCTGATGTAGCTCCTGAGGACTCATCTCAGGTGTTCTATAAGAGGACTTAAGTGAACCTGGAGTTCACCAATTAGGTCAGATTCTAGGGATCTTCCCACCTCCCTTGACCTCCTCAGCAACGGAATTATAAGCACACACCACCATGCCCAGTTGTCTAAATGTAGGTTCTTGGATTGAACTCAGATTTGCATGCTCTGCTGAGCAAGGCATCTCCTCAGTCCTGCTTTTAATGAAGTGTAAGGTCCGGTGCCATTCTGGAATAGTTCTGACTGAATGGGTGGGGGTGGGTACGGAGATGATGGTCTTGAGTTCTGGAGAGGATGTTGATGAGGCCTAGGCAGGCAGCTAGTTCAGCTCTTTGGAAGCAGACAGCAATTCCGAGGGGCATCTAGATAAGACCCTGAGTCCAGGAGCTGGCCAGCGCTGACAAGAACCAAGCACAGTCAAAGGCTTGGAGGAAGACAGCAGTTGGGGGGAGAGATCAAAGAGAAAGAAAGGCTCAGTCTCTGAGAAGGCAAGACAGGAGATTGAAAAATGTGGTTAGTTTCTTAATTAGCTAATTTTACTGCTTATTCAAGGGAAAATGTCTTGACCAAAAAGAAATCGAAAATTCAAGACATACTATATAGTACTTGAGCCATATGCAGGCCGAGAGCACAGAAATGTGTACATTTTCATTCTCATCTCAACACGCTATTTCATCTCTTGATTCTGCAATCAACCTAAAAAGGAGTCCACTAAACCTTTGTCTCATTGAAAATTTTAATATAATCTAGAAATATTCCTTCATTTCTGAGCTGAATAACAAAGGCAGAGAATAAAACTCCCCCTGGATTCTGTATTCACAGGCTCATTTATACCTCTCAAATAATCAAAAGTATGTGTGTGTGCATAACTCACTGCATTAATTTTCATGTAATTACTTATAAGCCAGCACATTTAGAGTTGAGCAGAAGATACAGGTAGAATGGTCCAGAGCTTAAGTCACATGGCAGGTTTTGATTTCATCAAAGTCAGACCCCACCAAAAAGACCCAGATCTCATCATTACCCGTTGCATACATGAACTGAAATGTCACACTGCTGCCTCCAAGAATATACGTTACTTTGTGTTAGTCAAAAATGGAAACACATACTTAGAAAAATCTAGGCAAAAAGAAATAAGCAGCAGGTACTATGAAAATCAAAGCTAGTGACCAAGGAGACTAATGCCTGCCAATGTTGAGGAGGTGCGGTTTAAAGACACTGCTCCCATCTTTGGAGGCAACATGCCACTAGCCACAGCTAAGGCTGGGCTCCTGAAATTTGAGACAGCCAGTACAAGTTCCCTTGCCCTTGCCTGCCTCAACAGATACGAGGTCAAATGTGTCATGTTCCCAGATGAAAAGAAAAGCTGCACCTTCATGACTGCTCATCAGCTCACAGAGGGACAAAGGGGAAATCCTGTGCTTCTTAACCTTGATCCAGAATGTCACCAAGAAATGGGAAGTGCAAAGACAAATGTGAAGGAGCCATGTTTCCCTAAAGGCAGTTCAGTCTGCGTCTGCGTGGGCTGCAGAAACGGAAAGGAGGATGGCAAGCACTCTCTGAAGGATTCCTTTCATTCCACAGCATCACTTCTCCTAGTCTGCGCTCCTGGTTCAAAACTCCGACGACTTCCAGCGAGTCCTTTATCAACTTACAACCCATGGTTTGTGAATAATACCACTCATCTTTATATAGCATCTTTCTTTTAGAGCGTTTAAAGTCTCCCCCACACCATCACAATTCCTTTATTAATAGACTGTGGGGAGTTGTAGGAGTCATCCGTATTTCTCACACCTGCTGGGAAAATGGTGGGCTAATAAGAGAAGAGCTGGCATTTACTGGGCACTTACTGAGTGTCAGGCAGTGTTAGCAGCACTTCCCAATGAATCTTCACAAAAACTCTATGGGGTAAGAACTGTTATTATCCCCGCTGCAGATGAGAACACTGAAGCACATAAATAGTATGCGACTTCCAAAGTGTCTATGCAGGAAACTCACTCTGACAGAGGTCGCCGAACCCACGGCCTGTGCGAGCAGTAGCACACTGGACGAGCTTTGCAGTCAAGTCCCCCTCGTAGATGTCTGTAGCAGTGGCTGCTGTGAGCCGGGCACCTGAACCTAATGCTTTATATCTCCACAGTGCCTTTCAAACCTTCTGGACCATGGTTATAAGTAAGGGATTAACTCTAACAGCATCGCCAAGCACACTGCCCCCCCACATGCACACAGCCTTAGAAGAGACATCTCAGGAAACTATACAGCCCTATTCTGTCATGCGCTTCCTGCTTTCTATTCTCGTCTACTTAAAGAGATGCACCGATTCATGACTCACTAATAGGTTGGGACTGACACTTTAAGAAACTTTCATATCTAGCGGGATGTAGTGGTGCATACCTTTAATCCCAGCACTTGGAAGGCAGAAGCAGGCGAATGTCTGTGAATTCGAGGCCAGCCTGGTCTACAAAGAGAAACCCTGTCTCAAACAAACAAACAAACAAACAAACAAAAAACCCTAACAGAAAAAAAGAAAAACCCAAGAAACGCTCATCTAAAATTTTATTATTTCTGATTGCCCCATTTGAGGACAAAATGACAAAACAATCAAGGAACTCAGGGAATGAACTTTGTCATTTGCCATACTTTTGTTATGTTGCCAAATTCTGCTTTCTGTAGTCTCCCACACTGCACACAGCTACATGACTCTGCTTTCTGTAGTCTCCCACACTGCACACAGCTACATGACTCTGCTTTCTGTAGACTCCCACACTGCACACAGCTACATGACTCTGCTTTCTGTAGTCTCCCACACTGCACACAGCTACATGACTAAAAGCCATGCACACTTTATTGGCTGAGATGGTCAAGTTATTGGTTTGGAGTAGACTCTGTGCTGCTATAAAATCTCCAGTTCAATTTAAAGTTTTAGTCTTGAATTGAAGACGATGAGTAGTAAAGACGGTAATGCTAAGAAGGCAAGGGAGGGCCAAAGGGGCGGCCTGACAAAACCCCAGCTCACAGTCCATTCATCCCATGGCTGGTCTTCGAGTCCAGCTTTCTTGGCCTTCAGACACCATTTCTTGCATTCCACAGCAAGTTTATTTCAGACTTCCAATAGTGACAGCAATCACTGAGATAATCCACACTAGTTGATAACGAATGAATTAAATGTATGCCCTGGCACTGCTGAAGCACGCATGGGCAGCCTGTATATGGTGGCTCGGTTGAACTTGTCCATATTGGCTTTCATGGTCTACACTGATGAGGATGAGTGACCAGGTCTCTTCCTCAAGAGAGGATGAGATCTCATTACAGATGGTTGTGAGCCACCATGTTGTTGCTAGTTTAATAGTTTTGCAAATATTCACAAAGCGGTTCTGTCCATGTAGGAGTCCTTTATTGTTTAATGCAATCACACTTAGGTTACGCTGCCCGGAAGTCTCCTGAGCATACTTTTCAATCCCCACTGTGGCAGTTTAAAAAGTTTTGTTTCCCCCTGCCTCATAGGAATAATTTCCCTTTTTCCTTTCTAAACTCTGCCTCACAAATGGGGGCCTGAGGCCTTAACCCTCTGCCTTCTCCAGGATCCAGGTCTAGAAAGGACTTTTCTTTCTCCTGCATTAAAGGGGGAGCATTTTTCCTTTCCTCTGTCCACAGATCATTCATTCACCTTTCTCACACATTAGAGGGTAAAATTTTCTTCCCTGGATATGGCTGCTACTCGTACTTTCCTTTGCTTTTTCCTTCTTCCCCCTTGCTTCCTTTGCTTTCTTCCTCTCTCTTCCCTTTTCTTGTTATTTACAAACTGCTCTCCCTTTAAATGCCTGCAAGCTGACCGATGGCTCCTCCTAAGTATTCAACCAGTTAAGCCCGGCACTGGAGTAGACACTGGGCATATGAAGATAAGGAGAGGTTTCTCCTCCCTGCCCTCTTGCTTCAACTACTCCCCGGAAGGAAATCTCTTCCTGACTTTACTCTCAGCAGAGTGCCATCCTTCCCATCGCTCAAGCTTCCCAGCCAAGGTGAATGCCTCTTTGTTCCCACCCTTTCTGACCAAATTGCTGCCCACGGCTATGGAGTCCCTTGTCCTACTACTTCCCACCTTGGTCCTTGTCTAGGGCCTGTGGTTCTCCAGCCCAGGTCTTTGTTTTACTTGAAGGTGTCTTCATTTTATCAGTTTTCCTTCTGAACCTTAGTAGGCCTCTGTTACTTCCTAGGGCACAAGCTTTCCATGGTAGCATTAGCCTTCACCAGATGATCGCAGATCTCATCCCTAGCTCCATCTCAGACACCCTGAAAAGTTGCAAGCTTCCCCTCTTTTGTACTGAAATCCCACTTTTCCCACTTTCCTGGCCCACCAGGAACTGAATTCATCCTTTAAGGTTTAATGCCTAGTGGCTATCAAATCCACACAGGCTCTTCCAACCTCCTTCCAGAGAGACACTCCCCATGAATTTGCTCTATATTCCTCTTGCACATCTGAATACAAACTACCCTATATTGGAGCTACACATATTTGCCATGTCATTTCCACCAGACCACTAGTATCATTCCTCCAGCACTATTTTTCAACTTCCTTGGTTGTTTCTTGATGCCACCCAACACAGAACTCTGAAATAAACTCAATTTAGGGAAGCAGTATCAATAGTGGACCTGTTTATTGTATTGCTTTCGTGCCTGACATGCACATTTTGAAGGATGAATTTTAATAGTTAAAAAACTGTACATGAGAATGAAGTTTTCCAAATCCTTTGTAGGAGCAATTCAGTTTAATTTTTCCCCTAGGATATAGTATTTCTGACATCCTAAGGAAAGAAGTAAGAATTTCCAGCATAGACATGAAAAACAATCCATGTACCCCAATCTTGAACATTACATTCTCTGTGGATACCTCCTTCCAGTGGCAGACATAGGATTCGAGGTCCTAACAGAAAGATCTACTCCACTCATTTCCATAGAATTATTTTTCCGTCACTTCTAACAAAAGTTTAATTAAAATCCTGTCATTATAACAGCCCCCTGTGTGGGCTGGGGATGTAATTCAGTGGTAGACTGCCTATCTAGCTGTGTCCATCCTCAGCCAGCACGTCCCCAAACAAAGCAAAAGCTTTCTTGTACAGAAGCCACTATACTGAGGCTAGAGAGAAAAAGGGTGATGCCTGCCCTGATAAGCTCACAGAATGGACAGGAAGGGCTGGTAAAGAAAATTACAACATAATTATCACACAAGGAAGCTATTGTATGTACTGTAAGAAAGGAACCCAACAATGAAACAGAAAATAATTTCTTAAGGGGACCACACATGGCATGGGATAACAATTCCGACTGAGCAAGACACTAAAGGATGACTGGAGGATAGACATTACAGAGACAAGTGGACTCTAAGTTAAAGTGATAAAAATCTAATCTAAGAAACAGCTGTTTAGACCAGAGGGCTACAGGCAGTCTTGCATGGTTAGAGTATAGAGTATAAATCATGAAGAGTCTCTGAGGTTTTTATGGGGGCAGTGGCATGATGGTACTTTTTTTGAGATACGGTCTCACTATGCAGCCCTGGTTTACCTGGAACTTTCCATGTAGACCAAGGTAACATTGAACTCAGAGAAATAACTTGCTTCTGTCACCTAAGTGCTGGTGGGTTGAACGCATGCACCACCATGCACAGATGCACAACTGTATTGAAATTCAAAACAAAAAAATACCCACATGGTATAATAGCACTATTTAGGAAAAATGGAAGGGGAGGGCAGTGAATGAGGGAGAAGCAATTTTAGAAGTATAGTTTAATTGAGGAAGCACAAACAGAAATGGAGAAAAATAGGTGAGTAACAAGTAGGACCTACAGGAGCTGCAACTGATGTATTTATGAGAGCAAATTCAGGAGAAAAATTTGAAAAGGTGACTTTAGGTTACTGAACATGAACAACTGAGGATCCTCAAGCTTGGAGGACACAGAGGACAAAGCAGGTCTTAAACCGTGTAGAGAGAAGACAGATGAGAGTGCCAATGTACCTGTAAAGCACATGGACTTCTGGAAGGGAGTTCTTCGGGATTACGGAGGTTGGATTCACTCTGGGGCAATGTCAGGGCTAGACTGAGAAGCCATGTACACAGCAGTGATAACTCTATTGATGGGATTTAATGAAACTACCATGGCAAAGTTGATAAAATAATGGGAACTGAAAACTGAGGTTGGAACACTAATAAGACATTTACATTGAAGGAAAAGGCAAGGGTAGTAGAAGCTGAGGAAAAAAGGTCAAGATGGTACAGCAAAACAATAGCCAAGATATAAGGAGTTCAGTTTTGTTGAATGTGGGAAGAGATGAAATCAAATGCAGATGGAAATCAGATAATATATTTGGCCAATAAGAGGTCAAGGGTTCTGTATTTTCTATCACTGTGATAAAATATCCTGATAAAAGCAACTCAAGGGATAAAGGGCTTATTTTGGCTCACAGTTCAAAGGTACAGTCCATCACTGCAAGGAAGTCACAGCAGTGGTAGCCAGAGACAGTTGATTGTGTCACACTCACAGTCAGAAAGCTGAGAACAATGAATGCTCAAGTTCAACTAGCTTTTTCCTTTCTGTGCCCTCTAGGACCCAAGCTCAGGGAGGGTGCTGTCCACTTTTAGAGTGGACCTTCCCACAATTAATCTGATCAAATTAATCCTCTACACACACACAAATTTCCAAGGCAGGAAAGCAAACAATAGCCTTACCTAGCTATGACACCCATGAACTAGAACAACCAGCATGGCACAGTAACCAAAAGGGTGCAACAGTGGCACATGTATCTTGGTGATAACCAAAACACTCTAGTTGGACATAAGACCTGTTCAACAAGTGATGTGGGATTCCCCCCTGTATGCTGTGATTACCACTGATAAAAAGGAACTGCTTTGGGCCTATAGCAGAGCTATAGGGGAACAGAGTTAGGCGGGGAAAACTAAGCTGAATGCTTGAAGAAAGAAAGGCGGAGAAAGGGAGAAGCCATGTAGCACTGCCAGAGCTAGATGGAACTGCCACATGGCAATACACAGATTAATGGAGATTGGTTAAATTCAGATGTAAGAGTTAGCCAATAAGAAGCTAGAGCTAATGGGCCAAGCAGTGATTTAAATAATATGGCTTCTGTGTTATTCTTTTGGGGTTGAGCAGCAAGGAGCCAACAAGCAGCCTTCCTTCAATAAACGAGAGAGAAATCATGCCTGGTACTGGAAATCTAACCAACAACACAGGGCCAGAGAACCTACAACTTCTGCTTTCTAAATAAATGTAATGCATAACTACATTCTAAATGTTTTGTGCAAATATCCTTGTGCCCACAGATAAGTGTAGTTTTTACCCTTATCAAAGAAACTTCTCTTTGCAACACATGGAGATCAATACTGAAAACTACAACTGATCAAAATGCAGAGAACTAGAGATTATGTGATGCCCAGTTCCAACTGACACATCTACAACACAATTCCTACATCTATAGCTCAGGGTTCATTTGAGAAGAAGGAGCAGAAAGATTATAAGAGTCAGAGGAACAGTGAGTGAGTTGGTGAAATTAGTGAAGAAGTTTACCATCCAAGTAGAGATGAGTAGTTTAAGGGAAAAACTGGCCTGCTACTTGGACTATCTTTCTAGGGGAATAAGGTTTAAAAGACACAAAGGATGTCAAAGAGAAGACAAAGGTGATGGCTTAAGATTTGGAAGGAAGATGGAATAGGGGCTCAGCTTTTTCAAACCTGCTTGTGAACTATTTCTTAAATTTCTAATAATACAAAAATAGATGTGCATAAACTAAGATACAACATGTTTCTCTTGACAAAAAACCCCCAAAAAACAATTTCAGTCTCATGTTCATGGCAGTTTAAAAGACCTGTTGCTATAAAATATTTATTCTAGTAAAGTTAAAAATATTTATATAAAACATTTTAAAACTCTCATTTGATCAGAAATATAGAAAACTTTGGTAGACTTATTCCCAAAGCACATCACATTTTCACCTGCCATTAACGTAACAGCACTCATTGGATCCTCCTGATGGCTTCTCCCTTCTACCAGGTGAGCATTCCCAGTGACTCCAAAAACTGCTGCTGGTAAGATCCAGAGAGAGAAATGTCTTGTCTCACTATGAGAACAAAAACTAACCAAAAACCAAACGAAAACAACCTACCATGACAACAAATGAGATAGCACAGAAAAGAAATAGAGAAAACCAATACATGACAGTTTGGTGGGATGATCCCGCCTCCTCACACTTCATTCAGTCTCCCACATACAACAAAGCTGTTTGGGGACAGGGATGAAGCTCAATTTGGAGAGTGCTACCCTAGCTTGCATGAAGCCCTAGGTTTGATCTTCAGTGCCACATAAACCAGACAAGAGAGTTTGTGGCTAGCCTGAGATACATGATACCCTGTCTCCTAGGAGGGAGGGATAGAGGGGTGGATGGGTGGAGGGAGGAACAGATGCAGAGACAGAGAGAAAGACACGCAAAGACAGACACACACAGAGACATAGAGGAGGAAGGAGGGAGAGGGGAAGAAAGGGAGGAAGAGAGAGGTGAGGAGAGAGAGAAATATATTTTTGTTTACATGTTAAATGGTCTTAGGATCAGTGGATTTGTTCCCATTTTGAACTTGTGCCACAAAAGTCTGGCTTACTTTGCTTGTTAGCACCAAAATGAAAGTGATGAATTCTGGGAAGAGACTTAACAGTACTCTTGTAAGCTATTTTATTTTCTTACTATTACAGACTAGGTTTTAAAGGGCACACTTATGACTGGAAAGCACAAGAGAACCCCAGGCTATTTCATACTAGTAGTGGGGAGAGCCTTCTGGAACTGAGTAAATCATAGTTAAAATGTGCCACACCAGGAATACAAAGCAGTGAATCCAGGAAAGAGAAGCCCAATGTACAGGCCGTTTTCATTGAGGAGACCCTTCGGAGTATGCGGGCGCTCAGGGGAGCCCTGGACTTTACCAGACTGTGTGCCAGAGGAAAGGCATATCTTGTGAGGATCTCAAACATATCTCTTCTGCTGTGGCCTTCCTGCTTCAACGCGAACCTCAGGTTTCTCAAATCCTAGGCAAAGGAGAAAGCAGAGTTGAGCCTTCAAGGAAAAACAAAATTAACAAAAGAATTCTTCAATTAAGGGAGAAGATTCACTTATATATAAGGGTGATTTATCTAGACTACTAAGAAAATTATGTTTTTCTATAGCTTGACTTCTGAAGTTTAGGAAGAACTGGAGATAGTTCCACTGGAGCCAAGAAAGTAAAGACTAACCACTTCACCAGAAATGAGGTTGTTTCCAAACCAAAGTGCTGAAGATGAGACAGCAGAAACATTCTAGAAACAAGCAAGCACCCAACCATGCCTTGTTCTTCGCCTGTTCACTCTCCACCCCTATGTTCACTGCTTTGCAAGGAACTTTTAATTATTAAACAGCATTTAAGTCACATAAAGTTTCAAGAGTACCTGCTATCAAATATAATCTCAATATTGTTAAATGTGTCATTAAAACAAAAACGTTCTCTCCCTAAATGATTGGTGTTTTATGTTCTCATATAAGTAATAAACTTTTACTATTCAATTCTAATTTCACAGAGTTCTATATAAGCCACATTAATGTAGTCCACATTAGATACTATTTTACTCTTAGGAACTATAAATTAATGAATCAAAACCATATTTTAATGGCAGCTCTCCACACACATATCTTTAATAGACAAGAAAGACTTTTAAACCGAATCTAAATAATACAGGGTCCCATAATATGTTTGTATTAAACAGAGTATTCTATCTCATTTTTAAGAATGAATATTTTTTTCTGTATTGAACTTTCAATTCTTTTTTATTTTATTTTTTAAAAAACTATCTTTTTTCATTTTACATACCAATCCCAGTTCCCACTCCCTCCTCTCTTCCTGTTCCCTCCACCTTTCCCCGCAAGCCACACCCTATCCACTCCCCAGATAAGGTAAGGCACATTGCTTTGAGAAAGGACCAAGGTCCTCCCTACTATATCTAGACTGAGCAGGGTATCCATCCAAAGAGAATGCGTTCCCAAAAAGCCAGTACAAGCAGTAGGAATAAGTCATGGTCCCAATGTCAGTGGTCCTGTGGTCTGCCTCCGCCATACAACTGTCACCCACATTCCAAGGGACTAGTTTGGTCCTATGCTGGTTCCTTCCCAGTCAGGCTGGAATTGGTGAGCTCCCATTAGCTCAGGTAAGCTGTCTGGATGGGTGTCTCCATCATGGTCTTGACCTCTTTGCTCATATTCTCACTCCTCCTTCTCTTCTACTGGACTTGGGGAGCTCAGCCAAGTGTTCCGCTGTGGGTCTCTGCTTCTGCTTCCATCAGTAGATGGATGAATGGTCTATGATGACATTTAAGATAGTCATCAATCTGACTATAGGATAAGGCAAGCTTGGGCACCCTCTCTACTATTGTTTAGGGTCTTAGCTGGGATCATCCTTATGAATTCCTGGGAATTTCTCTAGTGCCAGGTTTCTTGCTAGCCCCATAATGGCTCCCTCAATCAAGATATCTCTTTCCTTCTCTCTGTCTGTTCTTCCCCCATCTCAACTATCCTGTTCCCTCAAGTTCTCCTAGCCCCTTCCTTTTCCCTTCCCCTCTTCCTTCTCTCTCCATCTTCATGATCCGAGTTTTCTCAGGAGATCTTGTCTATCTCCCTTCCCAGGGGGATCTATATATGTTTCTCTTAGGGTTCTCCTTGTTACTTAGCTTATTTGGGGTCATGAACTATAGCCTTGTTATCCTTTACTTAACAGCTAGTATCTACTTACTACTTATGAGTACATATCATGTTCATCTTTCTGAGTCTAGGTTATCTCACTCAGGATGTTTTTTTCCACTTCCATCCATTTGCATGCAAATTTCAATATGTCATTGTTTTATTACTGCTGAGCAATATTCCATTGTGTAAATGTACCACATTTTCTTTATCCACTCTTTGGTTGAGGGGCATCTAGGTTGTTTCAAGTTTCTAGCTATTACAAATGCTGCCACTATCCCAAAGTCAAGTTGAAGAGTGGGAGGAGTGAGAATATGAGCAAAGAGGTCAAGATCATGATGAG
>JAQHUG010000281.1:743059-756562 GCA_028555095.1 Dicrostonyx torquatus | reverse complement strand
GGTTTCTAATTTTCTGAGAAACCACGATACTGATTTCCAGAGTGGTTGTACAAGTTTACATTCCCACTGGCAATGGAGGAGTGAACCTTCCCCTTTACTCTACACCCTCTCCATCATAAGCTATCATTGATGTTTTTGATCTTAGCCATTCTGACAGGCATAAAATGGTATCTCAGAGTCGTTTTGATTTGCATTTCCCTGATGGCTAAGGATATTGAACATTTCCTTAAGTGTCTTTTGGCCATTTAAGATTCTTCTGTTGAGAAATCTGTTTAGTTCTGTACCTCTTTTAAAAATTGGATTATTTAGTATTTTGATGTCTAATTTTTTGAGTTCTTTATATATTTTGGAGATCAGTTCTTTGTCTGAAGTGGAGTTGGCGAAGATCTTTTCCCACTCAGTAGGCTGCCTTTTTATCTTTGCTTTACAGAAGCTTCTCAGGTTTAGAAGGCCCCATTTATTTAGCGTTGCTCTCACTGTCTATGTTACTGGGGTTATATTTATGAAATGTTCTCCTGTGCCCATGCATTGAAGGCTACTTCCCACTTTCTCTTCTATCAGGTTCAGTGTGGTCAGATTTATATTGAGGTATTTAATCCATTTGGACTTGAGTTTTGTGCATAGGGATAGATATGGGTCTATTTTCATTCTTCTACATGTTGACAACCAGTTTTGCCAGAACCATTTGTTGAAGATGCTTTTTTCCCCATTATATAATTTTAGCTTCTTTGTCAAAAATCAGGTGTTCATAGGTATGTGGATTAATACCTGGGTCTTCGATTCAATTCCATTGGTCGACCTTTCTGTTTTTATGCCAATACCAAGCTGTTTTCATTACTGTAGTTCTATAATAGAGCTTGTCAGGGATGGTGATGCCTCCAGAAGTTCCTTTATAGTACAAGATTGTTTTGGGTATCCTGGGTTTTTTGCTTTTCCATATGAAGTTGATTATTGTTCTTTCAAGTCTTGAATTGTTTGCTTAACCTGTTTGTCTTTTTCTTGGTTTTCTTTAAGAGATTTGTTGATTACTTCCAATTTTTTGTCTTTTCCACCATTTCTTTAAGAGAATTTGTCGTTTCCTCTTTAAAAGTCTTTATCATCCTTACAAAGCTACATTTAAAATCCTTTTTTTTCTTGCTTCTTCTGGGTTAGGATGATCAGGTCTTCCTGTTGTATGGCCACTGGGTTATGGTGTTACTATGCTGCTGTTTAGATTGTTGAATGATTTCTTTCATTAGCATCTACCCATCTCTTCCTCCAATTGGTGCCAGCAGTGTCTTTGCCTCTTGTTCCAATCTTTGCAGTGGCTGTCTGTGTCTTTGGGAGCTGTTCTTGGTCTGCCCTGTACTGTCATTGTCTGTGTGTCAGGAAGCCACTGAGGTCTCTCTTGGCCCACTCTCTTGGTCTACTCTCTGGGTTCACTGTCTTGGTTCACTC
This sequence comes from Dicrostonyx torquatus, assembly GCA_028555095.1. Lineage (NCBI taxonomy): Eukaryota > Metazoa > Chordata > Mammalia > Rodentia > Cricetidae > Dicrostonyx > Dicrostonyx torquatus. The sequence goes on along the minus strand of JAQHUG010000281.1, from coordinate 755,125 downwards.
TGTGCAGTTATGGCCTGTTCCTCTCTTGGTCCTTTCTGTGTAGTTGTAGCTTATTTTTCAGAGTTCCTCTGAGGTCACGGGGGTGGGGGATAAGAGGGTTTGGGGGCAGAGTGGACTTGTAGTTTACAGAGTCTAATCGATGGGGTGGGAGTGTTGGAACAATCTACCTGCAGGAAGGTTGTCTGCTGGCTAGAAAAGCTGTGGCATGTGGGGGAGGGGCCTGGGTTTTTGCTCTGGTACTGAGGGCCTAGAGAGTTTGGGATCCAGCTGGGTGGGTGATCACTCACCTCTTGGCACTCTCTAAAGAATAATGTTTTATATGTTATTTTTGTTCAGAACAATCAATCATGGACTCTGGGACTATCTAAGGAGTGAGCTAGACCTAGTCCCTACCATTTTATGATATTCATATTTTACAGAGATTTTTTGTTTATTTAATCAATCATAGTTTTCAAAAAGATTTATTCTACTTTTATTTATGTGTATGTGTACAGTACTAGATCGCCTGGAGTCAGAGGTGGTGGTAGGAAGCCTAATGTGTACGCTAAGAACTGAACTCATCCTCTGCAAGAGCAGGAAGCACTGATGACTGCTGAGCCATCTTTCCAACCCAGAAGTAAATTTAAGCTTCACAATTCCTCAGTGTGAAGGGCCGGAGAAGGCTTTGTCATATACAATCCAAACAGAAAGTTCAGTAAGAAGACTCCATCCAAGACCGCCAATGAATGACCTGAGGTCAGTCATTCTGAACGGAGATGGCAGCTACTGAGCCTTGCCTGCCTCAGGATCTTATGTTTCCTTTTTTGTTTCTTTTTACTTTATAGCAATGAGGTAGAATCCAGGATTTCATGCATGCCAGGGATACACTCTACCACCCTGTTACATTTCAGGCCCATACTAAAAGCGTGTTACTGGAAAAAGTCCAAAAGTCAATTTATATCATATGCCCCCAAATCTTGGGATATTAGTTGTTGGCTCATGATAATCACATGAAAGGAAATATTATTTCAATCGAATGAGATACATCGAATAGGTTTCCAAGCAGCCATAGGTAAAAGACTAGATAGCTGCCAGCTGTCGGGCCAGAAGGACCTATAAGAAACTTTCCTTCTAATGGTCACAGGGCACTGGTAGGGGTACATCATCATTCTCCTAACCACTCGGTTCCAAATTAGCCCGTTTCCAAATCAGTGTTCATTGTGATCCACCAGTGACTCAGAGGAATACCCTTTTACATGTCAAAGCATGAATGACTCAAATCACTTTCTGTCATCTGATTCAGATGCAATTACAGTAAAAAGACCTTTCTTACCAAAAAGAAAACTGAAGTGAACAAGGCATATGAGTCACAGGCAGCAGATCACCTAGTCTGGAACATAAATAGGAGCATATACTAAGTCATACCTGGTCACTTCCAGCTAGACTCATCAGGGAAGAGTAACTAGGAAAGAGCCTTGTAGTTTAAGAGACTCCCTGTTAGACTCAACACGCTTACCAACTGGATCTTATGGATATACTCAGTGGCTCAATTATTACTAGAGAAAACATGTGACTATCTACCTTCCTGCGGGAAAGCCCTTCTATAAGCTGTGAATATAGATTCCTCCTCTCACTGGTTAATAAAGAATGTGCTTTGCCATATGGCAAGGCAGAATAAGGACAAGTGGGAAAGTCAAGCTGAAAATACAGAGAGGAGAAGGGCGGAGTCTAGGGGGAAACACCAGCCAGCCTACCAAGAATCAAGATGGCAGCTGACTGGTAATGCCATGGTCTCGTGGTTAATTTAAATGTAAGGGCTAGTTAGTAAAAAGCCTGAACTATTGGTCAAACAGTTTGTAATTAATATCAAGCCCCTGAGTGATTATTTAGAAGCAGTTGTGGGACAGGGCAGGACAGAGAAAGCTCCATTTACCCAACTTCAATATACCAAGTAAGTAGAAGTGGGAGAAAAGAGCGAGAGGACTCTCTGGCACTACTGTTCGCCCTGCTGTTTACAAAACGACTTTAAATTGTTATCAGAGGTGGTAGAGGGCTTGCAGGGTAGTAATTCCCATATCCACAAGTACCTTCTCTCCTGTGCCTGTATAAGGTCCATTGGAAGCAGCTACTCTATGAAAGTTGCTGCTGATGAGTGAGAGCCACATGTACACAGCTAAAACAGCCAAGTGTAGGGATCCTTATTTGGGGAGAGAACACAGTTGATCACCAACTATAGGTGCAAGGTGATCCATGAAACAGGACGGCGAGGGTTTACCCCACTGTCGCAGACTGCTCTTATATCCATGCCAGGTCTGCTACTAAGAAAATGGAGTGCGCCTTTTGTGATACCAGTGTTTCTTGGGAGGTAATTTTATTAAAAGGTTGTGCTATGGCTGGGTTAAGTGGCATATGCCTATAATCTCAGTACCTTGGAGGAAGGTCAAGAGTTCAACGCCAGCTTTGGCTGCATAGGGGTTCGAAACCAGCTTGAATGACCTAAAACCCTGCCTTAAAAAATGTTTTATAACACTACTATAAGGCCTCATCTGTTTGAGGTGCAGGTCAACTAAAAAACTGACATATGCAATTTTTTCCTGGAAACTATTCCTAAGGTGTTTAAGAGAATCTCAGGGCAAGAGTACTCCTTTGGATTCTAGTTGCTTATATTCATGGTGATCTCTTATAAACTGGAGAGGAAAATGGTGTATTGAATTCCCAATGTAAACTAAGTATAGGAGTTTGGTTTTAGAAATTATAGCACCAGAGACTAGAAAATGACTTAGGTTTTTAAAACATGTTCTTTCATTGGTCTTTGGTCAACACCAAGGCAAGTCATGACACTCTGTGAAGGCTTCATTCCCCTATCATACAGAATAACGGGCTTGGCGTGCTCAAGACTCAGCACCTTCAGCCAGGCCACTCTGCATAGTCCTTAAGACAAGAACATCACTTCTCAAAACATAAAGGAGCATATACAACAAATATCTTGCTATCTGGACCTTTTTCTAGAAGAAGTGCAATGACCCCTGCAGCAGCTGTTACCTAGGACAGTTTCTGAGTGCTGACCTTTAGAGCACACCTTAGAGTCAGCTCTGCACTAGAACTCAGAGGTCGACATTTCTCAAAAACTTTCTGGATATCCTGATGTGCACATTTGAGATCTACTGGGACAGATGGCCTCCAATAAATAAATAGTGGTCTTCTGATACCCAGTACATGGAAATCAGGTTACTAGACAACTTAACTGTTGTTCACAAAAGGGTTCAGCTTTGCCATTCATTGCACCATAGCAGCAGGGCTCCCTAATTCTTCTAAAATTCTCCATCTACACATCTGTCTGGGAGGGTTGTGCTCAGGAAAGAATGTCAAGTTCCTACGATGTGCTAGGGTGAACACAGATGCTCAAAGCAGGCATCCTGCTTACAAAGGGCAAAATCTCTTCTATGCCTCTTTCCTTTCATAGCATGAAGGTGTGTGTCTAGGTGGTGATACATGGTGCCATAAAGAGCCATGAAAACACTTACTTTTTAACTCAATCATATCACTCCTGTGAACTTACAACTATCATTCCCAAAGGAAGAAGAACTGATGTCCATGAGGATGATCAATGGAACTAGAAGTAGCTGAGAGGACAATAGCAGTCAACCACAAGGGACAGGCATACGATTACACTCTAAGGAGCAGCAGAGTAAACTAAGATTTAGGAAATGTTATCTATAAACTTTTCTTCTGCCTCAGCAAGTTAATAAGCTGACCATTTTTTTTTTTTGGAGGAAGTCTTAACTACAGGAGGCCCCATGTACGGGAACTGTTTCCCCAGGCACTTTCTAAAATCTCAACTCACAAAAGAAGACTCAAGCCTAGAATTTGAGAATAACAAGAGATTTTGATGATTTTGAACTCAGAGACCCACCTGTCTCTGCCTTCCAAGGCTGGAATTAAAGGTGTATAGTATCACCCTTGGAAGTGATTTTTATCTTTTAAGCCCATATTAATTTTCTACTATTCAATACTAATTTGCCTTTTTCTTTGTATAAAAAAAGTAGCAAATCTCTTACTTTACAAGTAATATCTAGACCATAGGAATTTTCTCCTCTACTTGTCGCGCCTCCCATTTTTTCAATTCTTGATATCACACCCAGAGGAACATCAAGTATTAGAGAGGAATCCTGTAATAAACAAAATTACAAAAGTCAGTATTTCTGTCAGTATAATGAAAACATCAAAAAGATGTCAAAATAATCACACATTTTCAATTTCTTTAAACCTTTGATACATTAGCCCTTTAAGAATAAAAGTAGGCTATAGATCCCAGATGAAAGCGCAAGCACTACAAGAGGCAAGTATGCCATCAAAGTGCATCTGCAACCATTTGGCATCACCTACAATTCCAGAGACCTGGGAAGTCACTCAGTCTGTGCTGCAGGCCCTCTCATATACTACTCTGATTTCCAGCTAAGCCGAATCCTTCCCTATTGGTCTACAATCAAGCACTCTGTTCAAAGTAAGCCTGTTGCCTCGAATGATCCATCTTTCCCAACTACTAAAATTCTCCTGATATCTGTAGCTCTGGCTCTACACGTCTCATTTTTCCAATTGGCTCTAGTTACCTCTTCCTCCGCAGAAGCACCTAAGAGAGATTCCCATTGTATTACCCGCTTCTCTGTCTTCTCACCATAAATGTATTTCTTCACTAGAACCCAAGCACTTGTTTCATGGGTTGATAGTCAAGCCAAAGACTGGAAATATCCGCCAAGAAGAGCCATGAAAATATCCTAGCCTATGACCCAATCATTGTACTCCTAAAGAATTTACAGCAATAATGAAACAAGAGAAAAACTATACAGATGAAGATGCTTAAGGGGAAAGAGGTGGCTGGCAGAGAGAATATCAGTCAATTTAATGGAACAGGTATGCAGCCATTAGTATGATTATGGTATGTGGTCAAATAAGGTAAGGGGAATGAACAATAATCAAAAGTACACTGTGACAGAAAATATGTAATCAAATGGATAAAGGTACAAGGGGCCAAACCCACTAACATTTATTCTCTCACAATTTTACACACACACACACACACACACACACACACTCATCATATTCTTCTCTGCCCTTCTCCGCTCACACTGAATAATCACTTCTTTTGAACAAGTCCCTTTCCTATTTCCATGTACTTTTTTTGACCTCTGAATTTAGTTAGAGTTGATTACATGAGTATAAATGTATGGCAATTTACAGGACCATGAGAAACTTATCAGTGACAATATCATTGAGGAATATGTCTTTTCTTCTACTAGCAACCATTATATGGTCCTCTGGGAAAGATGGGACCATAAGAGTCCCTCCACCTTCCAATGGAATGTTGTTGGGCTCAAGTCTTGTGCAAGTAGCCTCTGCTGCTGTGAATTTAAGGGTACCATGGTCACGTGAGATCCAGAAGACAGCATTTTGTAGCATTCCTTCCCATCATTTGACTCATATTCTTTCTGCCTCTCTTCGGTGATGCTCTCTGAGCCTTGAAGCAGGTAATATAAATGCCCCATTTTGGGGGCTGAGCATTCAACCTAAAATTTGCTTTAATGGTGTATTAAGCAATTGACAGTAACAAAAAAAAAAATTTAAAGGTAGACAGATGTTTATTCTTTGAAAACGCCCTTTGGAGATACAAGGAAAAATTTTCCATTCATTTTAAAAATCCTCTCCTTAAATAAAAGGAAAGAAAATTAAAAAACAAAGAAACTAAGTACCTCTTCAAAATTATGGTTAGGTCATGAGTTTACTAGAAATTCAATTTATAAATCTGTGGTTATATCTATACCATGGAAACAATTATATGTATACCTGGAAAAATTTTAGGTGCATCCTGCAGTATAAGTAAAGACAATCTTAAGATACAATGCTATGCAATTCTGTATGTATATACACAACATACCATTCGTTTTGTTTGAAGTTTGTTTATAGTCCAGGATAGCCTTGAACTTCTGATCCTTCTGCCCTATCCTCCTAGTGCTGGGACTACAGACCTGTGCCACCATATCTGACCATGTAATAATCTTGAAATGACAAGACAGGGATTGAGCACAGGGACACAGTTACCAGGAGGTGAGGAGAGGAGAGTATGGGTATAAAGGATTCTTTTGTGGTGCTCTAACAGCTTCATATCTCCATTACTGATGGTGGTTACTTGGTAGCAAATCGCACAGAATGTATGAAAAGACACAACTGTCAACATTCACGTACTGGTTAACTGTACTGTTGTATTGTTTGTACTGTGCTGAGCACCTCTCACACCCTCTTTCTTGTGTGTGTGTGTGTGTGTGTGTGTGTGTGTGTGTGTAGAGGCCACAGGAATACACCAGGTGTCCTGCTCTATCGCTTGTCACCCACCTTACTCCCATGAGACGGGTTCTCTTACTGCACTGAGTTCTCCTTTCCCTGCAGCTCTAGGGTTATAGGTATATGCACAGCCACACTTGGCTCTTTTACATGGGCATTGGGGTGGGTGCTGGTATCCAAATTCAGGTCCTCATGTTTACAAAGCAAGTGCTCTTACCCACTGAGCCATCTCTGGCCTCCCAAATTACTTTTGGTCAATCAAACAATATAGTTATTGGCGGCTGCTGGGAGATTAGTGCATGAGACCTCTCTGTACTTTGAACAAGATCATGTGTGCTTGTGATTATTTAGAAATACAAAATAAAAAGAAAGTAAGTTTTGTTATCATGTAGAGAAAAACAGCACAGGCTCTTAACACGTTCAGAAGTGGCTCAACTCTGAGTTCTGACATTTTAAGGACTTGGGTAAGCCAGTGCTATCTCTAGGTCATACTAATCTGCACAGTGGTGATGATTTGAGATAATGGATTTAAAGGACCTGGCACAGTCCCCACTGGTGGTAGCCAGAATATAATGGGAGTTGTTATTGTTATCACTCTGACAATGGTAATGCAGCTTAGCATCTGGAAGACATGACTGTGACCTGCACACACAGCAGATCAGTATGTTCTAGCAGAGCTTTGTCTTTGCATCTGTAAGCTGTTGTATACATTCCTATAAAATACTATGCATTTTACATGACTGAAAGCAAAATGCCCAAAGAGAAAACCCTGACTTAGTAACATATAAATAACTATACTTTGCAGTGTATTTACTTCTTACTAAAGTCTATCTTAGCCTTACCATGAAGTGTGGTATATTCTTGGACTATGCTGAGATTTATGAGTGTCTGCAAACTGCATTCTTAAGTGTCAAACTGGCTTCTTAGCATATGCACTACATGCTATATAAAAGCCTGATATTCTAATATCAACATGGAAGCAAGAAGGTTTTTTTGTTTGTTTTGAAGGCAGGAAGATTAAAAGTAGAGAAAACCAGTGAGATGGTTCAGTGGGTAAAGGTACTTAGTGACAAGCCTCAAGACCAGGGTTTCATCTTAGGAATTCACGTGGAGCAAAGAGAGAATCAGATTCCTGCAAGTGGTCCACGGGTACTCCCCAAACCCCAGAAATAAAGACTTAAGTTTAAAAGTGAGATGAGACGTTTGTTTGCTTGTTTGAAATAGGGTCTCACTGTACAGCCCAGGATGACCTGGAACCCACTCTGTGTACCACAGACTGCCATCGAACTTTTATGATCCGCTTGCCTCCACCTCCCAAGTGCTGGTATTATAGGTGTGAACTATGCCTAACTATGAGCAGAACACTGCTGTTCTCTAATTGCTATGTAGAGGATCGCAAACTGCCCTGGTCCAACAGAAAGCAGCAAACAAAGCAATGAGGAGAACCAGGCAGCTCCTCACCTAAACCACTCACAGTCTAATGAAGCTATTTCCAGTGCTCTTCCTGAATGACATGTTCTAGGTCTGATAACTCAGAAGGATAAACAGGAAGATCCAGGAATAGGAAAATTAGTCCAACTCTCAGGAAATCTGAGTCATCACTTCTAAATATCATTAAATATTGAGTCGCAAAGGTCCATCCTAACTAAAAACCATGTGATTCTACTCCTTAAAGTTTCTAAAATAGTCGAGAAGAAAAATGATAAACCAGAAAAGATAATGCATTCATCCACTTTCTTGTGAGGGAGAGCAGAACCAGAATTCCCTGGAGGAGTATTGGTAGGACTGGTTCACCTGAGAGATAACCACAGAATGCTTTCTGAGAAAAGCACATGATCCATTGGTGCTTTAATAAGATTCAGGTAACTGCACACCGTGGACTAGCAAGAAAAGGGCTGCTCCCAACTCTCAGCATCATGGACGCTAGTGTTTGAGTGCAAGAGAAGGACCAGGCAGATCTGAGAGTAGATGGAGACGGGGAAAAACAAGGGAGATGACTACCCTGAGGAGGGATCCAAGATGACTCAGAGAGGCACAGATCTCAGATGGACAATAGTGGACCTGCCGAAAGATGTGAAGAACATGGAGGTGGGAAGGAGGGGGTGAAAGTAGACTTTTGATATACTACTGGACTTGACAATATGATAAATATTGACCAATATAGAGATACTTCACATTCACAACATACAGAAAATCAAATGATATCTTCTTCCCATGCTTCCTATCTTGGCGGCCACTATGGTCCAGCTAAAAGCCTGTCATCTTTGATGGTGTGGGAGGTCTTTCTGTCTATGTGTTGCTTTTATTGGTTAACTAATAAAGAAAACTGGCTTGGCCTATAGAATGGGAAGAAGAAAGGCGGAGTTAGGAAAAGCAATGGATTTGCCACCTGAGACAGATGCTGGGAACTTAGCCAGTAAGCTACAGCCATGTGGCGGTATACTGATAAAAAAAATGGGTTAAATTAATGTAAGAGTTAGTCAATAAGAAGCTAGTGCTAATGGGCCAAGCAGTGATTTAATTAATACAGTTTCTGTGTGATTATTTCGGGTCTAAGCTAGCTGGGTAGCCGGGAACCAACATGCAGGCCTTCCTCCAACACTTTGACATTTTTTTTTTTTTACTGTCCCTAACTAACTCTTCCACATCCATTGCTTAAATCACTTTAAATTTGTCAAGTTCTTTCCAACTCTGCCAAAAAAAAAAAAAACTATTCTAGTTGCTTTGCATCCAATATTGTTTCCTTCATGAGCTGCAGTGACACAGCAGCCAGAGTCAACTTCTAGAGAAGCACAGAGAAAGCTGTCACCTTCTGTTTACCATTTCAGAAGCTTTTCAACACTAAATGCTGAAAACCCAAACCCTGGAGGCATGTATAAGAAGCTATTGATCAAAGCATGAACAATTCCAGTCAGATGCAAAGAATACGTTCAAGATCCACTCTACTGCATAGGGACTGTGGCCAGAACAAACATTATACTCCAGAAAATTGATGAGAGAATAGGCTAAGTGTTTTCACTACAAAAAAGAAAAAGATGATTATGAATGTGTGAGGCAATGCCCATGTTCCTTAGTATGATGAAGCCATTCTACCACATGTTTCAAAACATGATGGAATACTTCTTGAATTTTTCAGGAAAATAGATGGAGCTAGAAAACATTATTTGGAATGAGGTAACCCAGACACAGAAAGACAATTATCACATACTCAATCATAGGTGGTTTTTAAACATAAAACAAAGAAAACCAGCCTACAAACCATAATCATAGAGAACTTAGACAACAATGTAGACACTAAGAGAGACTTACATAGATCTAATCTACATGGGAAATAGAAAAAGACAAGATCTCCTGAGCAAATTGGGAGCATGGGGACCTTGGGGGAGGGTTGAACGGGGGAGGGGAGAGGCAGGGAGGGAAGCAGAGAAAAATGCAGAGCTCAGTAAAAAATAAAATATCAAAAGCAAAAAGTCAGGCCTGATGAAGCACGCCTATAATTATAGCAACTGTGAGGCTGCAGCACAAGAACTGTGTCAAGTTCGGGTCATATTGGCCCACAAGACAAACAGCCAAATCTTTAAGGGAGCTGGCGAGGCCCACATTCCTCAGCTGTCTCATCCCTCCCATACTTAGTCCCCACACCTAATGACATTATCACCTGCTAGTGCTCCCTTTGGTTTAGAGTTTTCCCAGACATTATTCTCTTAGCTCTTTCTGGCCTCCCTGGCCCTGCCCCACTTCCACGTAACTCACATTCAGTCTTTAGAGCACCTGTCAAACATCCTTTTCTCTGGACAACTTCCCAGGATCCTCTTGTACTTCCATGCAGCACTCTTCACAGCTTGTGACCAGGCACTGCTGTGTTTCTGAGTGGAATGCCCCCTCTATACCATTGTAACTGCAAGTGTCACAAGGCAGGAGGCACTGTATCCTCTGTGCTCACACTATACGCAGGCATGTGGTATCATGGTCAGCACACTGAAGGTTTTCAAACCTTCTATGAGTTAAGGAAAGAATGGGCCCGAAGCCATAGTTCTGGAAAGCAATTGAAAACTGAGAAAGAAGTGAAGACTGAACTCCAAAGAAAATACAGACTGAGGCAGCAGGAAGGCAAAAGGCACAAGTGGGTGGAGGGTCACAAAAGCGTGGGGCAGAGGTGTTAGAGGCTGCTAGTTCATTTCCTGACTGCCCTGACTCAAAATAATCACTCAGAAACTATATTATTTGCAATACTGTTCGGCCACTAGCTTAAGCGTATTTCTGGCTAGCGCTTATATACTAACTCCATTAATCTGTGCATCACCACGAAGTAGTGGCCTATAGGCAAAGTTTCAGAGGGCTCCAGTGGAGGCCTCTGTCTCCAGGCAGTGGCTACATGGCTTCTCCTGGACCATGCCTACTTTCTTCCAGCCTTCAGTTTAGTTTTCTAGCCTAGCTCTATTCTGTTAAGCCACTGGCTGAAAGCAGCTTCTTTATTAACTAATGACAATAAAGCATATTCATAGCATGCAGAGGGGAATCCCACAGCACAGAGGAAAGGAAGAGTGAAAAGTATTAACCACTTCAGAGAAGTTAGGAAGCCGAGCACTCAGCCTAAGGCTTTGGAGTTAAGCAGTGAATGTGTAGTGTAAGGAGCAAGCAGAAGCTAGACCTTGAGAGATAAGGAGTGAACTGTCACAAAGTAGAAACAGCATTCCAAGAAGGGGAGGAAGAAGATAGCAATAAGATGGTGTTTTAAGATGAAGGGTTCAGGGGACTGGAGAGACAGCACCCACGTGGCAGTTCATAATCATCTGTAACTCCAGTTCCAGGGGATCTAATGCCCTCGTCTCACAAACATGGGCACTAGGCATAAACACGGTTCATTTATCTACATGTAGGCAAAGTGCTCTTACACACACACACACACACACACACACAAATAAACAAATGTATCTTTTTAAGCAATCTTAAATGAAGAGTCTTAAGTAGTTGTGCACAGTAGAGAGGGTACAAAATGAACGAAAACTAAAACTGTAACATTCAAAATGAGTGGTGCCTAATGCTCCAAAGGATATAGAAGGAGCAAGTAGGGAAAAGTTCTGGGAAAGGTATATACTTTGGCAAAGTGGGCATCTAGTTCTTTCCTCTCCCATGTGAAAGAAGGAAGGAAGGCAATACTTGGTATCATCAGGTTGGGAGAGGAGAATATGTGGAAGCTCAGACAGACTGACATCTTTCCGGCAGAACAAGAGAGCAAGTCAGCTAGAGTATGGAACATGACAGGTATGCTGGCACACATTTGTAACCCCAGTACTTGGGAGATAGAAGCAGAAGGATCAGAAGTTCAAGTTTGAGTCATGTGTGTGGTGACCCATGCCTTGAATTTCAGCACTGATTTGATACCTATAACCTGAAAAGTTCCAAAATCTGAAGATCTTTGAGCATTATGTTGGATCTCAAAACATTTCACATCCTTGCATTTTATGCTCAGCCAACAGCTAGCATCCTACATGACTAGACCACACATAGCACTATATAATTGCCTTGAAAATGAAAAGACACAGACAGGCATGGTGGCTTACACGTATGATATCAGTACTTGGGTATAGGAGGGTCCATCTGTATTTCTGTGCTTTGATTGGTTAAATAAAGACTCTGCCTAGCTTGTAAGATAGGTCAGCCCTTAGGTGGGCAGAGTAGACAGAACGGAAGTTCTGGGAAGAGAGAAGGAAGTGGGCCAGTCGCCATGAGGCTCTCGCTGCAGATGGA
>JAQHUG010000281.1:709717-740090 GCA_028555095.1 Dicrostonyx torquatus | reverse complement strand
TTTCCAATGCATTCTTTTTTTTTTTGTGGTTTTTCGAGACAGGGTTTCTCTGTGGCTTTGGAGCCTGTCCTGGAACTAGCTCTTGTAGACCAGGCTGTCTCGAACTCGCAGAGATCCGCCTGCCTCTGCCTCCCAAGTGCTGGGATTAAAGGCGAGCGCTACTACCGCCCAGCCAATGCATTCTTTGAAGAGAAAAATATTTAAAGAGTCATTTTCTTTTGGTTTTTGCTCATAATGAAGGAGTTTAGCTTTCTCTCTAGGCAATAACATAGGTCACAATGGACAGTAAACAGCATCCCTTTCCTGTTGTACCGAGCTTCCAGTTCTGGTGGCAGCCAGTGACAGCACTGAAGGAAGCAAAGTGCCTACCTGTTTAGCAGCATGATACCCAGCCCCGATCATTTCAGAGTTTGATACCTGGGAGACCGTATGAAGGACATGCATCTTGCTTTTCTGCTCCCCAGCTCTGTACTGGAAGGAAGCTCAGGAGGAAGAGTGCATGTCTTGGGCCTGCACACAAGTATCTTTACGGATTAAAAGTCAATGTGTGTTCTGCTGTCCCTGAAGCTCAACAAAAGACCCACTGAACAGAACAAGGTTCACAATTTTTTTGTTTGTCTGTTTTTCAAGACAGAGTTTCTCTGTGTAGCTTTGGAGCCTGTCCTGGAACTAGCTCTTGTGGAATAGGCTGGCCTAGAACCCATGATGGTCTGTCTGTCTCTACCTCCGAAGTGCTGGGATTAAAGGCGTGCACCACCATGGCTCTGCTAAGATTCAAAAGGTAATGCTATAAAAACAGATTTACTGTAGAAAATGATGATACACAATAACCATAATCCCAGTATGTTGGGGACACAGGAGTATCACTGGTCGAAGGCAAACCTGGGCGATGTGGCAAGACACACTGTACTAAAACAAGAGACAACTGAATCACTATGTTACAATCTTTTAGAGAAAAGTGAAGCTAGAGATTTCTCCTTGAATTTAATCAAGGAAGAAAAGTGCTGTTTCGGACTTATCAGAAAATGAGAACTTTCTAATTCAACATATTTCTCCCATCAGCAGCAGCTGTAAACCCTGAGCTGAACTCTACTGTCAAGGGTAGTGATCAGCTCATCCGGAAGACTCCTCCAGCTTCTCACACATCTCCCGTATTCTGTCTGGTTTGCAACAGGATGTGGGAATGACTTGGGGTGGGAAGCAGCACTTGAAGATGGCAATTAGTCCTGATGTAAAAGGAAGAACAGAGGCTAGGATTTCTTCAGCTGTGTAGCGGATCTTTTATACATGTTCTTAAATATGCCAAAGCCATGTTTCAAGAGGTGAGAAAGATGATGGTAGGGATAGGGTGGGGGATGACCACGCTTTAGTTGGAGGAAATGGCCTGAAGGAAAGCCCAGAGGAAAAGCCCAGGGCGGGTGTAGGAGCGGTGAGGATAGTCTGCAGGAGCCAGAATGGTGTGGGTAAAACACAGTGGGAAGAGAGAGCCATGCTGAGAAGAGCAGTCAGGGGAAGCATGCACAGGCCCTACATATGCAGCTGAGGTGTCTGCAAAGACACTCTCCAAGCAGAGGACTGAAAAGATAGCTAACGAGTCCTGAGGGGCTCTAAGGCATACAACGGGGAAGACTGAAAGCAAAGAGACTGTGATATCCCAGGAACAAAGGGTAGGCACCCAGGAAAGAAAGAGTGGGGACACTGTAAGGATTGCAGAGGGGACGAGAAGATGAGGTGCCTTCAGGATGACAGGCTGACAAAATGACACCTTTAAGAGAACCAAGGGCATGAATGAAGGAACTGAGGAAGAACCTGGCTATGAGTCAAGGGGATCTCCGCCAGCAGTTAAGAAGTGAAAACTGGGGCACAAACGAAAAGTTGTGGGGGCAGGCAAGATGGCACAGTGAAAGCCTGATGAACTGAGTTTGACTGCAGGAAACCCACAGTGGAAACAAAGAACTGACTCCTGAAGGTTGTCTTCTCTGCTCCCCCTCATTACTACAAATGGATAAGGAAAATGTGGTACATTTACACAGTGGAGTACTACAGAGCTGTAAAAAGTAATGACCTCATGAAATTTTCAGGCAAATGGATGGAACCAGAAAATAACATTCTGAATGAGTTAACCCAGACCCAGAAAGACAAATATAGCACGTACTCATTCATAGGTAGTTAATGATAACCAATGGATAACCAACCTATAATCCACAGTCCAGAGAAGCTAAATAACAGAAAGGGTCCAAAGAGGGATGCATGTATTATCTGTGAAGAGGAAGTAAAAAAGATCTGGGTAAAATGGGGACAGGGATTGCAGGGATGGAGGGATGGGAACTAGAGGGAGTGGATTGGGTGGGCTCGGTGTGGGAGAGGCGTTGTAGGGATGATGGAGGGGGAGAGTAACAAAAGAGCTGTCTTGATGGGAGGCATTTTGGGGTTAGGGAGAAACTTGTTGCCAGGGAAACCCCCAGGAATTCACAAGAATGACCCCAACTAAGACTCCTAGCAATGGTGGAGAGGGTACCTAAACCACCCATCTACTGTAAGCAGATTGGTGACTCCTAATCATCATCAGAGATACTCTATCCAGTAGCTGATGGGAGCAGGTACAGAGATACACAGCCAGGCACCAGGCCAAGCTCCTGGAGTCCAGTTGAAGAGAGGGAGGAGGGATTATATAAGCAACGGGGGTCAAGATCATGATGAAGAATCTACAGGTGTGTGACAGCCCTTAGTCTGTGAGTAAGGTTTTTAACAGTGGGAGCGGGACCTCTCCCTGGAGCTTAGCTGGCTTTGGGAAACCTGTTCCCCATGCTGGATTCCCTGGCCCAGCCTTGACAGAAGGGGAGGAGCTGCCTCAACTTGATGCTATCCCTTTCTGAGTGGAGATGGAGGAGGAGTGGATGAGGAGGGAGGTAGACGGGAAAGAGGAGGGGACTGGAGGAGCAGGAGAGAGGGGAAACTGGTTGGTACATAAATGAAAACATGTTATTTAAATAAAATTTTAAAAGTGTAGCAAAGCTGGTTGTGGAAGGTTTCCAAGCAGTAAGTGTTAACTGGAAAGAATGCTGAAAAGACTGCTGGGAGGCAGAGATGCAGTGGGAACTTTGAGGGAAGCTAGTGGGGGCTCCAAAAAGGTCATGAGTTTTGAGGCAGCTTCTGAAGGAAAAAGAAATAAGTTCTGAAAGTGGCATCCAGGCTTGGGGGAGAAGGGCATTTACATGATGATAAAAGGTAAGGGGTTTGAGAACAGTGTGCTTGGGATAGCAATCAAGGCTGGAGATAGAGGAAGGATGCAAGCTACACAAAGGAGAATGAATTCCATTCTTTGGGAAAGAGGAAGTCAGTGGGAGTCATAGAACTGAAAAGCCAGCTTTATTAAGGGGGGCGGGAGTCACTTTGGAGGCAGTGGGCAGGGCAAATGATAGGAGATAGACTACAAAAAAGGGCTACAAAAAAAGCAACCACTGTGACCAACATTCTGCATGCAACTTTTACATCTACAAAATGGGTAAGCTGACTCCAAAATGAGACCACACACATCTGCATTCATCATTCCCTCTACAATGTTTACATATCTGAAATAAACAGTTGCCTACTTCAAAATGCCAACGAGATGACAATTCTTTATCAAGCATACAGAAAGGCTTTTTTTTCTGTTTGGCAACAGAAACCCACAATGACTATTCTGGTTTGGACCATTTAAGTGAAGGAACACTACAAGGACTATTTTTTCATCGGCTGAATATAACCATTTTCCTCCTATTTTCCATTTTCTGCTACTATAGCTGTTTCCTTTCAGACTTTCACTAACTGTTGTGTGGCCAATTACTTATAAAGTCTTTATATATAATATCACAGAAGAATAAAGAAAGTAGCAGTCATTGTCAGATGGGCACTTCACGTATGCATTCAATGCCAAACCCTGTCCTACAGGGGGTACCATGTATAAACAAAAGAAATCATGCCTGCTATCAGAAACGGTCTATCAGCTTCAAGGGGCTAATGACATCATAGATCTTATTAGAAAAATATCTACTGCCACCACTTTCTAGACGAGCATAATCCCTGACTAGATTCTAAATTTTATCTTCATACCCACAGATAAATGTGGGGTTACCACTCCTCATCAAAGAAGGTTCTCTTTATAGAAAATGGAGACCATTACACAAAACCACAAGTAGATACAATGCAGACATCAATGGATCATAAGAAGCTCAGTACCACAGGATATATACATATTATATGTCCTGTGCCTATGACTCAGAGAGCATCATGGAAGAAGGGTGGACAGATTGTAAGAGCCAGAGAATTTGGCAGTCTTCTATCAAACAGTCTCTGTAGAAATTGCAGCATGAACAGGACAGGAAGAGCAGAATATCAATGGACACATACACATATGCAACAAATCTAATAAAACAAACAGAAAAGACTATCAACTTGAGAGTGGAACCTAAAAGGAATTTGAGGGAGAGTAACAGGGAGGGGCTGGAAAGTAGAAAGGGAGGAAGGGATATAATTCTATTTCAATTAAAAACATTTTAAAAAAAATAATATGAAGTCTACATAAAAATGTAGAAAAAAGAAATAAGGTTGCTAAGTTTTTTTAATTAAAAAGCTATACATATTCATTTTAGATATTTTCAGAAATACCAACAAATGAGAAGAATATAATGTATGTATATAATTCTGCTCTGGTTATCCAAAGAATTGAAAAACATTTCATATATATTCCATATGGACTCTTCTCTAGAAATAATTTTATTGTTTTATATAGTCAAAATGACACCATATAGACAGCCTTCTCATGTCACCACAATTTGAATAACTTCCCCAATTCATTATCAAGGACAGCATAAAATGAAACTAGATATAAATGGCTAGTCAACAAGCCAGGAGTCTACGGTGAAAGGGCCCGTGATATAGCTTTAATTCTAATGTTTGGTGATTTTATATGTTAGCAACAAGGAGCCCAGTCTATACATATAAGATTCCTTGAAACTGAACAAACCAAGTAGAAGCACTGGGCCACAGAAAGGCATGTCAATGTTCAAACAGCTCTGTCATGTTTCCTGAGCTAGTTTACTTTCTATTGCTGTGAGTAGCATGGTGACTAAAAGCAACCTGGGGAGAAAAGGGTTTATTTCACGTTGAAGATTATAATCCAGCATGAAAGGAAGTCAGAGCAGGGACTCAGGGCAGGAACCTGGAGGCAGGAGCTGAAGAAGAGACAGGAAAATGATGCTGCCCCTGCCTTGCTTACTTACTTCCCTTATATGGGCCACAGTGGGTTGGACCTCCCCACATGAAATCAGCAACCAAGAGAACTCCGCCCAGACTTGCCTATGGGCCAATCTGATGTAGGCAATTCCTCATCTAAGATTTCCTCTTCCCAAATGACTCTAGCTTGTGTCATTTACTCACAGTGCCAAAACAACAAACTCAAACCAGCAAAACCCCTTTAGAGTGTTCTGCAGAAAAAGGACCAATATTCATTTTTTGTCATTGCTGATACAGTGATCCCCGCATTAGCCGAGTTATCTATTAATTCTTTTTATCAACAAGTCTCTTAAAAGGTGGCATCAGGGTTTTATATCATCATATCATCACTACAAACAGGACTACTGTCTCATCTTGTCTGGCATTCATTATAGTATTTTTCTGTCAATTCACAATAGATGTATATTATTTTTTAAACAAGTAATAGTATTACTGGTTTCAAAAGGCTGGATTCCTGCAAAGACAGACCTTAATCATTTAATGGTACAACTGATTTTTCACTAAGTAGATGCTATCTATACACTTTCATGTTGTGTCACTGGTTGTGCCCTATATTCTAGCCAGTTACCAATTTCAAAGCTTGACTCAGTCACCTAGCACACTGGCTAATCTGTTGCTCCTCACATCTCAGCCATGCATTGCATATGGACATAGCAAGGTGTTAGTGATCACCCTTCCCAGCTGTCATTAATCTTTTATTAGATAGTTTGTAACCCTATCTGAGTATATTGCCACCATTTACCCTGTCTTTCCCAGGGACTGTGTTATTCCTTGATTCCATAAAAAATACTGTCAACGACACTACCATTGTTTTCTTTATTTTTTTTATATTCAACCACCAAACACTAAAATTATTAATTGTCAAAGGCAACCACCCGCTCACTGTAAATCTGTAACCAGGCAAGGCTTCCAGCAGTGGGACTGTCCTGCCTACAAGACTTGCCAGAGTAATGGTGGCACTTGTCTGAGTGACCAGCCAATGGGTGGTACAAATAGTGGCCCAAACCATGAGAGGGAGCCCATGCCGACACTGCCTGGATGGCCAGAAACCAGAGACTGGACAGCCCAGAGACCTAGGACAGACCCAAACATGGCTAGAAAAAAAAATCAATAAAATGATTCCTAATGATATCCTTCTAGGTCAGTGCCTAGCTCAAGTGTCATCAGAGAGTTGTCATTCAGCAACTGATGGGAACAGATGTAGAAACCCCCCAGCTAAACACTAGGCAGAGCCAGAGAAACCCTGCAGAAGATGGGGAGGAAGGACTGTAGGAGCTAGAGGAGTTGAGGACCTCATGAGAACACAGCCCACAGAATCAACTAAGTAGTGCTCATAGGGGATCATAGAGAGTGAAGTGATAATCACAGATCCTATCTGGGTCTGAGCTAGGTCTCCTGCATATACATTGTATATACATTGTGTATCTGGATGCTCTTGTGGGACTTCTAACAGTGCAAGCAGGGGAGAGGGTGTAGCGGGGGGTGTAGGGGGTGTATCTGACTTTTTTTTTTTTTTTGCTTGCTCTTGGGACTCTTTTCCTCCTACTGGGTTGCCTCATGCAGCCTTGATATGAGGGTTTCTGCCTAGTCTTATTGTAGCTTGTTATACCATGTTCGGGTGATATCCCTAGGAGGCCTGCTCTTTTTTTTTTTTTAAAGGGAAACACAGGAGAAAAGGATCTAGAGGAGGAGGCATGGGGGACTGGAAGGAGTGGAGGGAGGGAAAATTGTAGTTGGGATGTAATGTATGAGAGAAGATTCAAAAAAATCCAGAACCTTCCTAGATTTCCCCAATAGTCATATAGTCACCTATGTACAAAGCAGTAACGGGTTATTCCATGTATCCTAACCCTAATTGCCAGGAGTATTTGGAAGCCCACCTGCCCCTGATTCTGATGTGAGCCATGAAACACCATCCCATTTACCATAAGTTCTTCTGTGATAACCACAGTAGATGCACATTTGCTCTTGTCTTTCTAGGGTACTTATGTTTTGTGTCCCTGATTCAGCAATGGGAAAGTCCCTCGAAATGTGTCAACAATCATTTGATGGTCACAACTGAAAAAGTCAGTAGCAGTAAGCAGTAAGTAAACTCTTTCCAGTTTTACCCCGCTACTTAATGGTTTGTAAAAGGACACTTAGATAGTTCTAGAGTGCTCGACTTTAACCAAGGATTCACATCAACACCTTTCTCTGTGATGTTTTAGAAAATTCATATGCATTTGGACCATAGGCCCAGACATTCTGATATAGTGAATCTCAAGCATCTGAATAGCTTGTTAAAAATCTCTAAGTTGTTCACTGTCATCTGTACTGCTGGTTAAAATCACTGTTCTATACAAGTTTACTTTAAACACCTCTCTTCTCTATTCTGAAGGATAAAATCTATTGAATATTTTACTCTATTGCCTACAAAATAGATGTTAGTTTTTTATAGAAGCAAAAAATTAATAATTGAGAAGCAAATATGTCACCCATGTTAATCAGATCCACAGTCAATCTTGCAAGGTAGAAGAGACACAGTTTAGCATCATTCTTAATAGTTAGGGTCATCTTTTATGGTCTCAGAATCTACTTACCGTTTCCAAACTTCTTAAATAAAGACGATAATTTGTGATGTAAACTCTTCCCTTAATGGGGCCATTGAAAGGACATATGTAAATAACTTCTTTGTCTAGTAAGATAAAAAAAGTACCCTAAAATAATGGAAACATATACCAAGATATACAACAAATGGTACTAACTTAATATAAATTACTTGGCTACGTTTAACTACAATAAAAACGTTGAAAGCAACACTGGCAAAGTTTGCACATCTCTATGCCAGGCTGAATTGGAGCAGTGGGGAACTAGTAGGCCCATGTCTCCTCTGAGCACTCATGGTACTTCTGAGTTTGCCCCCCGCATTGCTGTCACCGCCTGAGACAAGGTGACAAGAGCCACACATGAAATCACAGACTTGATTGCGGCTTCTGCTGCTGTTAACATCTCACGACTGTAAAAGAAACTACTTGAGCTACTTCCCTTTCAAGGATATCCTTGACTATGTTAATGACTTTTAATTTTTTAAAATGACTTTGAAATCCCTTTCTCTTCAGGTACTAAATGAAAACTATA
Source organism: Dicrostonyx torquatus (assembly GCA_028555095.1). NCBI lineage: Eukaryota > Metazoa > Chordata > Mammalia > Rodentia > Cricetidae > Dicrostonyx > Dicrostonyx torquatus. The sequence continues at coordinate 731,699 of JAQHUG010000281.1, read as the reverse complement.
CACAGAGGCCACTTTATGCCAGTTCAATTAGTTGCTACATCAGTTAAAGGTCCGTCTGCTGATATACAACATTCAAATATCACATATAAAGACCATAAAAGCAAAATTTCTTTGCTTTTTTTCAGAAACTGGGAAGGACATATTTTACTGGTTTCAGCTTCAAGACTAGAATTATGAGTTCATGGACATCAAATAGTTTCACATGGTTCTGTGGTACATGGCTAATTCACTTCTCTAAAACCTCCATTTAATCATTTAAAATAAAAATCTGAATCTTAATGAATGGAATGGTTCCCTGCAACGATGCTGATTATTGGCCCCAAATATACTGACATGTGGCAGGAAGGACCAACCCTAACCACTGAAGGTCTCTATCATGAGCACTTGGCTCAGAAGCTACTAATGCTCTGCATTCTTAATCAGAGTGACCTGGCCCTTTCAAAGTAGATTTCTTCCTCTTAGCATTGGTTTATCATAAGAGAGAAAAACCCACCATATTGAAATGTTACCACAACCTTACTCAATTTCCATTTTCTGACAAAGGATTCTCCTATTATATCAAAGCGAAGAATCTTTAAGCTCTTACCATTTTGAAACATACATCACAGGCTGAAAGCCTTAATCTTAACTGTTTTTCATAACTTTAAATTCCGAATAGTGTATACTGTATCTCTAGTTAGACACTTTCAAGAGATAACCCATGTTGTTCCCCTAATCATTCCCTTTAGTACAGAGACAAGATTATTGCTAGCCAAGTGAGCCCCGAGCTCTTGAAAGAACTCTTTGATCAGGACATTCTCTGTGCTGACACTCCTAAACAATGCTAGCTTATTTGTCCCTTCTGTCTTGTCTAGAGAAGTGGCGCTCAAGCCACCTGATCTTGCTGTACTGTTCCTCCAGCTCTGCACCCCAGCCTCAAAAGCTCCTTACCGGTAATTAGTGTTTCCCCTGGGAGTTGAGGAACACTCTCACTGAGATCCTGACTGACTCCATCTTGAGATACCTGCAAATGAAAGGGGAATCAGAGGTGTTGGTGTTATCTTTGCACAAATAGTAGCAAACAGAAACACACTTTTAAAAGAACAAATGGAAGTTTAGCATTTAAGAAAACTCGAATAGAAAATTCAAACTGAGGAGAGAGAATCTGAGATGAAAATATAGCTCACTGGTACTTTCCTAACTCACATGGCACCCTCTGTTCATTCCCTAGCAACAGAAAATTAGAAAAATAAAGACTGCTCTGGCTGCAACATTTATTAGATGTGCTAACACCTAGACTGCATTTATAAAATGTTACCAAAGTTTTGAATACTTTTAAGTATTTCAACGCTAACATATTTCAGTAAAATGATCAAACATTAATGAAGTGAGTGTGCTATATGGTCATAGCTTTTGTTCCTATGCAACTGCGACAGAATCTTATCACAGGGCCAAAGAATGCTTTCTGACCTATTATTTTTATTAGGGACCCTATTCTAGGTCAGAGAAAACGTAGTCTGTCAGAAACCTGCTCAGGCCTCTAGGAACCACTTCCACAAATTCCCCTGTTGTCCTCAGGTATATGCCTCATCTAATCAATTCAGCAGCTCTGACAGGCAGGAAAGAATTAATCATTAAACTTCAGCAAACCAGGTATGGTGAGTCACACTTTAAATGGCAGATTTGTGCAAGCTATGGCAGAAAGATTACAAGTTTAAGGCCATGGACGTATCCTGACCCCATCTCAAACAACCAATCAACCCACCTACAATTTAAATCTTAGCATTTCAAAAATCAAAATAGAATCTATAAGGTTAAAATGCTGAAATAAAGTGATTTGTACATCAGAGTTATTACATTATGAATAATACTTACTAAACCAGTAAGAAAAGAATCTCCCTCACCTCCCTCCCAGGAAAATAGACAAAGTACATGAATATTTCACTCAATCAATAGGAAAGGACAATAATGTAGCTTTAAAAAGAAATAAAAGGTCAAACTTATCAGTAATCAAAAAATAACAATTAAAAATACTTTCCTTTCTGATTGATCATCTTTATACACTGTGAGGTGGTAGAATAAATGAACCTTTCTGGTGGATCATCTTAAAACTTCATGCAACCATGAATAAAACTAACTTTGAATTCACCCCTCTCTTTCAATTTATGATCCAAAAATCTAATTCTAATTGAAAATTATACCCTGGCTACTTTGAAGCATTTTATGTTCAAGGTATACATGTTTGGGTTTTATAAGTCTTATTATCATACCCATCAAATAATGCCTTATTTATGAACATCGCAGCTTGCTTAGTTAATCCTGGCTTTCCAACACCTTCTTCAGAGAGCTGTGAGAGCTGTCAGATACACAGGACTGCTTCAGACCTGAATGTAAGATCTGGCAGCAATTCGTTAACAAAGCTTCAGAAAGTATTTACAAAACCAAAAATCACTTAACACATATTCTATTTAAATCTTTCTTAGAACAAGGTGGGATGATAAATAAAGCCCTATGTTTCCATTGCCTTATACTATGTGAATACATAATGAGATTTATGATTCAGTAAATCCCAAATGATTGTCTAATACAAATATGAAGAGATAAATGCAGACATTCAGGTAAATGTAAAAACTGAACTTACCATCTTAATGGATTCATTCTCCAAGGAGTGTGAGTTATACTTAGATGTTGATGCACAAGCCATCCTGGAAACTACAAAGGAAGACAAAATTCTCTATTAATCGAACTATTTCAAACATAATAAGAGTTAAATATTTCAAGAGAATAAACAGTACTTAACTTTTTAGGCCCTATTTATATCATAGGGCCAAACAATAAAAAATACAAAGAGCTAGCCAGATCGCAGGCAGTAGGCTGTCCAAGGAAGAATCAAGTTCAATGCTCTCTTTATTTTATTCTGTTTAATGTTTGGGAGGGAGAGGATAAGGGAGTGCCATATATTTCCAATGTTTCACTGAAACGTTAAGAGGGTGTTGTGCCACGTACACAGCTAGATGATAAATGACTATTAAGGGCCATATGTAGTAGCACAAATTTGTGCTCTAGCACTTGGAAGGCTGAAGGAGGAGGATCATTAAATACAAATAACATCTGCACTCATGAGTAAGACTATGTCTCAAAAATTGCAAAATGGTTTGGGGAACACAGAACAGGAAACAGAAGGTAAATAGTAAGAGGGAAACCTCATAGATGACATCATGTTTATTCTAGGAAATCTTATTCACATTGCTCAAGTTACCATATTAAAAACAAGCAAACAAAACAAACAAAAAATTTTAATGTTTACTAATATATGACAAGTGTGAAATTTCTATACCACTTAACTTTTAAAACTATTTACAAACATTCAAGCAGAATTATGAAAGGGTGAATAATATTACTCATACAATTCTCCTTCAAGAATTATTTTCTTCACATTAAGGAGTTTAATGTAAAATAGATTAGACTGAAATCAAATTCACAAAAATTATTGTTAATATTTTCTAGTGAAATTATTTATTTCAGGGAAGTAATGCACATTCCTCAATTTAGTCACAGACAAATGCATCATATTCAAAGCACACATGTGGTGGTTTGAAAGAAAATGGCCCCCAAAGGAAGTGGCATTATTAGGAGGTGTGGCCTTGTTGGAGAAAGTGTGTTCCTGTGGGGACAGGCTTTGAGGTCTCTTTTGCTCAAGCTTCCCCCAATGTGACAGTCAGTCAACTTCCTGCTGTCTGCAAGATGTAGCACTCTCAGCTCCACCACCAGCACATCTGCCTGCACACTGTCATGCTCCCTGTCATGATGACAATGGGCTGAACCTCTGGAACTGTAAGTGGCCACCCCAATTACATGTTTTCCTTATGGGAGTTACCACAGCCATGGGGTCTCTTCACAGCGACAGAAACCCTAAGATACTACATAAAACTATTTTAAAAGTATTTATTGTTATATGTGTGCATAATGTGCATGTGTAGACATGCATGATGTAATTAGTGCCATGTGTAGAGGTCCAAGAACAATTCTACAGAGTCAGTTCTCTCCTTCCACCTGTACCTGAGTTCTAGGAATCAAACTCAGGTCATCTAACTTGCAAGGCAAGCGCCTTTATCTTCTGGACCATCTCACTGATTGCACAAAACCATTCAAAAGTTAAGTATTTATTTAAACTCATGAAGATGTTAGCAACAACAGAAAACAAGAAATGTTTCAGTTATTTTAGTTATCAATATTAATAATAGACAGGGATGAAGTAACTTTTAATTAAGCCATTATCTACTTCAAGGTGACTATGGATATCTACAGACTCTAGGTTATGTTCCATTAAAAGAACAGCCATGGAGCTGGGAGGATAACACACTCAGCAAAATGCTTGCCTTGAAATCATGACTATCCAGCCAGAACCCACATTTTTAAAAAGCCAGAAATGGTATATGCTTGTAAATCTCACTACTGGGGACCCTGCCTTCCTAGCCAGGTAGACCAGCTTACTTTGTGAGCTCTAGAACAATGAGAGACCCTGTCTGAAAATACAAGGTAAGACTGCTCTGGAGGAATACCATTTCCACATAACCAAACACACATGCACTCAAAACCTGCAAACACGCACACACGCGCACGCACGCACACACACACACACACACACACACACACACACACACACAGAGAGAGAGAGAGAGAGAGAGAGAGAGAGAGAGAGAGAGAGAATAGCCATTCCCTGACAAAGCACAGCATGGAGCATACCAACTCACTCTGTCAAACCTTCAAGGTACTGATCCTTAAGAAAGGCCTCAAAGAACTAAACAAAAAGCATAGAAAGAAAAACATCAAGATGAAGAGGTGGAGAGATAGTGTGAGACCAACGTGATCAATTAAATCCACCTAAAAAACCTGAGAGAGCTTAAAAAGGAATTCTAAACACACACACAGTTTAATGCAGCTTCTTGCTCTGTCTGCTGGCAGAAAGCAGAGATGTGTTATATGTATATTTATGCTCTTGATTAAGGTATTGTTTGTGCAGCTCATTTAAAAATGTTATGTATAATAAGAAATACAGGTTAATAGATAGTCATCTATAATAGTCACACTTGTAGTCATGTTAGTTAGATTTTCTAGATGTACAGAGATATATTTCAGATGACTAGTATTCTTCAAACCTTTCAAAGACTAACGGAATATAGCATTTAAAATGTTTAAAAACTTAGTACTTTTCATGATAATGAGACACATCTGTTCCTGGCAGCAAAAATTACTTCAAGACGAAAATGGACATCAAAGAGGCTCCTTATGGAGTTTCCTAGCCATTTGGGCAAGAAACTGCTCTTGCCTGAACTGCTTGATGCTATGCTGTATGAGCTGGACATGCAGAACCCACAGAGAAATGACTGCTGAACTGGTCTAAAGGTAAGATGGTCCTTCAGGGTTTCTGCTTCATGAAAGAGTCTGCCAGACATTCTACAGGACACAGATGAAAGTGACTGACAAACTGCCAATACAGGTGGTACGGTCTTTGAAATTTCCTGCTTCATGGAAAAGTCTGACAGATACTATGGGCCTGTAGGCTGAAGATGGATGCCGCAATGGTACAGAACTTTGGGTGACTGTCCAGGCAGTGAGATGTCTCTGTCAATTCTAGAGTTTTGGAAGTTGCTTACAATGCACTTCCTGTTAACTTAGATAATATTATATCCTTCTGGGTTCTTTGATGGAGTTGAAGAATAGATAGTTATAGTTCTCCTTAGTTGTGATGAAAGAAAGTAGATATAAATATTGTAACTGTAATTCTTGCTTGATACCTGTTTGGGTATAAGTAATTTTACTTTGTTTAAGTTAAAATCTTCCTTTTTATTTGAACGGAAAGGGGGAAATAGTGTGGGAAGTCCTTCTGTCTATGTGGTGCTTTTATTGGTTAATGAATAAACAAGCTGCTTTCAGTCAGTGGCTTAGCAGAATAGGGCAAGGTGGGAGTTTCAAGCAGACAGAAGATAAAGAGAGTAGGCAGAGTCAGAGAGAAGCCATGTAGCTGCCTGCAGGAGACAGATGCACCGGAATCTTGCCAGTAAGCCACAGTCACACGACAATACACAGATTAGTAGAAATGCATTAATTTAAGATAGTAAGACTTAGCCAGATATATGCTTAAGCTATTGGTCAAAAAGTATTGCAAATAATATAGTTTCTGAGTGATTACTTCGTGATCTGGGCAGCTGGAAATGAACAAGCAGCTTTTGCCAATAGAGAAACATAGAGAGGTGAGGGAATCTTACACTACTAGGACCCTCAGGCTGCTCCCCAAAGGCATCAGCTTGACAAGGACAAAGCCTGTGTCCATTTGGCTCATGGTTATATCCTGGCACACAATGGCATTATTAACACTAGTGAGTGAATGACTGATTATGTGGAAAATACACACTATCATGAGACAGCATGAGGGGACAGACTTCAGTACAACATTGGAACTATGAACTATCATTGAATCTTAAAGATGAACTATTAACCCAGACTGATGGCACATATCAAATTCACAGCAACTGGAAAGACAGAGGTAATCGGGTCTGTTTAGCCCATAAAGGAAGAAAGGGGAGATAAGGGAACACAAAAAATAAATGCTAATAGAGAAAAGAGAGACGAGAAAAAGTGAATAGATGGCAGTTTAATTAAAAAAGAATTAAACTTTAATTTCTAAAAAGATCAGTGAATAACTGCCACATGGATTAAATTCAGACAAAACATTACATTGTGCTTTGCAAGATTCCTCTAACCTTATGTCCATGTGTCACAAAATATTCTTCGTAGACATGATAACAGAATGGGGAAGATGAAGCTGAAAGGGCTGATCATATGGACCTGCCCTGAAATTATTCAACTGACGAAATAAGATTATATAAGACGATAGAAGAGCTTCTTTGGTAAGATGTAAAATTAGGTTTTAGTAACAAGATACTTGAATATCCAATGGATCAGTGTTTTCAAACTAAAGTTATTATGGCTAAATAAATAAAGGTTTAAAATTCAAGACTATATGGTCCACTTGCTGTCAACCTGTCTACTCATACAGTGTTTGTTGATTCCTGTAATCTCAGCACTTGGGAGGTAGAGGCAAGAGGATCAGGAATTCAAGCCCAACCAGGGCTACATCAGATTGAAAACACACACACACACGAACACATACACACAGAGAGAGACAGAGAGGCAGACAAAGGCAGAGAGACAGAGACCTACCATATTCAATACTTGTGAAAAACTTCAGTGAAAAAATTCAGCCTAAAATAAATATAGATGAAGAAAGTCATCCATAACCCCCACTTTTGAGATAAAATTCATTACATAATTCACTTTTCCCCAATGTGTCATTTGAAGGCTTTCATTAGCTAGGTATGGTAGTGTACTCCTGTATTCCAAGCTCTCGAACTGAGTCAGAAGAGCATATTCAAGCTAGTCTAGAACACTGGGACACAGAAATACACACACACACACACCTCTGTCTCACTTAATCACTAGTATGGTGTGACCCAGAATGCACAATCCCCAGAGGCACACCATAAAACAAACCTTGAAGCAAAAAAATACCTAAAAGTTTTGATATCAAATTGTGAAACTCATCACAATTTCTGAACATTTGCATCACTTCAAAGAGAAGCCTCACGCCCAGCCGTCGTTGAACTTCCAATACTGAGGCCCTACAGAAGCCAGCTAGACTGCTTTCTATCTCTACAGTTCTGCCCGCTCTGGCCCTCATATACATAGCATCATATAACATGGTCTTTATGTCCAAAGCCCTCTCTTTGGAAATTACACTGGCCACTGTTATTGTTAAAAGCTGGATCAAACACAATCCTCAGAGAGTCAAGGGCCTGGGTGATGATAAGGGTCAGTTCCACAGCAAGCCTGGCTTTAAATTTTCATCAGTGAGCCTCTGTGTCAAATGTGGTAGCTGATCCCCACTGTCTGCAGATGCCGTGACACTGGGCCACCGAGAGCTAGATTTTGGAGCTGGTGCCATACAAATCTGACTCTTCAACTGAGGAACTATTTGACCATGGGCAGGTTATTTAAGTTTTTTGAGCTCCTGTCACCACTTTATTTTATCATTGTTAAGAAAAATGAGTTAATTCAAGAAAAGAACCATTCTATGTATTTGTAATAATTATTAGCATTTAATTATGAAAGGCCATTATTCACTGTAGTCAACGCAATCAATTCTATGAATAAGATTTTGACATAGAAATACCAGGGAAAAACAAGCTATTACATGGAGAGTGTTTGGCTACTGATGTTTGAATTATAAACTTTAAAACTGCACTTGCCCACAATGACTGAAACAGAAACTAATGTGCCAATGTAAAAGATGCCCTAAACAGACCACGTGCCCGGGAGGCATTTACAGAAGCAGCTGCTCACTTGGTTTAAAAGGCATTTTGCCCAAAGCCTCAAGCAATAAAATTTTAATCCTTTTTATTTTAAAAATCACTGAGGGGGCTAGAGAGATGTTTCAGTGGCTAAGAGCACTGACTACTCTTGCAAATGTCCCCGGTTCCTGTCCCAGTACCCACATAAGACAGTTTACAACCAGTTCCAGGATTTCAGATGCCGCTATGGGGCACCTGCATGCATATGGTGCACAGAAACTCATGCACTTTTACACACATACGCATAAATAGAAACAATAAATATTTGTTTAAAGTGTTCTTTTAAAATCATTGTCTTTTGGCTATCTTGGCTTTGATGCAAAAACTGAAAATTCTATACAAAACATGATTTTTATCCCCCCTCAAGATATTTTGTGATGATTAAAGACAGATACCCCCCTGTTACAGAGGATACAGGGACTAGAGAGGGGTTATGATAAGTTCCTGAGGTGAGTCATTGGCAGGGCCAACTATCCTAGGTCTCCTAACAGCACTGAGTACTTTTCATCTGGGAAAAAGTTTTCCAACTAGTCTCTCGAAGCAAACTAAACCAAGTGTGGGACTGGTTCTAATCTCAGTTATAGACAAAACAAAGAACAAAAACAGTTACTAGAACCAACTCAGCTCACCAGTCTCTAGGGCTTAAGAGCCCTCAAATAAAAGTCCATAACGATGGTATTTACTAGTTTTAAGCACAACATAACCTTCACCATCTCTCTTGAAATTCAAGACAATCTCAGTGGGCCTTCCACTCCCCCTGTTTCTGTCTCTCATTCCAGCACTAAGCACCTTTCAAATCGTCACTGTGGTTACTGTTCACCTCCTCAAAAGGATTAGAGCCCTCCTAGTAAAAGGAGCCCCATTTGCTGGCTAGAACTCATCTGCTGTATTTACTCCTGTATCTGCTGCACCTGTGACTAGCAACAGTGCCTACCACCTAATAGGTTATGTGCTTAAGGAAGTAAGTGCTCAAGAACGACTTAAGCCAGGAGCCCATGCAAGCTTATTCAAATAAATAAAAAGGTACACCAAAGTTCCTGGCTCACGATACTCTGGGCAGCAGAGCTGAAGGGCTAGCTTATTCTACTCTGAAACAATTTACACCAAAGAACTGAGACAGTTCCGTCCTCTTCTACAGGCTCTCTCGTGAAACCGACTATTTAAGGCACCCCAAACCTCTTCTCTCACACATCCTTTTTCCAGACCAAGAAACTATTTGAAAGCCTTACAGAGTATACAAAACACCTGAGTAATATAACAGACCATTTACAACAAGCGGGAGCCATCTTTTTCCTTATTGAACAGGTCTCAAAGCAGCATGGCTAGGAACACCTTTTGCCCTGGACCTCACAAGGCCTTTGCCAGCACAATCTCTAGACAGCAAGGGGAGGGAGCTCCATCTCCAATGTCACCTGATTTGCAATGCACAAGCCTCGCTAGGTGCTCAACTTTCTTGTGTACAAACAACAGTGAGGAGTATGATGCCTTCTCCTCCGATCACCCCAATGTGGGTTATTAAACCACACTGCCTTGGCATTTAAATGAATCCAGCACTGATCTCCTGCACCAGTCCAGAAGGCTGTATGGACCTATCCAGTCCTAGAATGACATCTCTAAAGCCTGCCAGTCAACAAGGAATCATGAACAAGTACCCTGTTTAGAATTTCTGCCTTTTGAAGATCATTGTCTTTGCCCGGAAGTCTATTTTGAAAACAAATGTCACAAAGTTCAGGCAGTGGTGTACAATATTATTAGACCCAATACACCCTTTGCTATAAAACAAACTGCAAAAATCCTTTTGCTAGCTTGAGATGAGAATTGTAGGTGGTATCAATGCAAAGACAATTTTTCCATCCCTCTTTGTGTGTGAATGTGTGTGCAGACCAAAAGACAAGCTTAGGTGTCATTTCTCAGGTACCATCTACCTTGTTTTTTGAGACACGATTTCTCACTGTCCTGGAGCTTGCCAAGTAGGCGAGGCAAGCCCATGGATCCGGCCCTACCTCTGTGGGGCCGAGATCACAAGTGTATTCTAGCCACCTGCCTTTCTAACACGGGCTTTGGGGATTGAACTCGCACCGCACAGCAAGTGCTGAGCCATCCCTGTATCATTGCTTTAGATTAGCACAAACAGCAATGGCTTTCATCGTGGCATCTTCACGTGTGTCATCATACACTTCAATCTCATCCTCCCTCTCCCTGCTGCTTTCCTTCCTTCCCACAGTCAGTCCCCAGCATACTGCCCTAACGTGAGTCTATGAAATAAGAGAGCTGTAACTTTTAATAGTGAGCTTTTTGTTCAGACTCCTCTCGCCCCATTTCCAACCTGGCTTCTTGGGAAGCATCGTGCCCAATGAGGACCACTCTCTAATCAGTATCTGAGTGCTAAGAAACGCACAGTTTATCAAAGATCCAACTATTCACACTTGTCACGTGAAAAGTACTTTGGCCGCAGGTCGCTTAGGAGACAAGAAAATAAAACCAGACCTTAAAATGTCTTCCATGAAGATATGAGCAGGACACAAAAGAACTGTTCCAGCCATTCTGAGGCCACTGTGACTATCAATTTAGATTCTACATTTGTTTACTTGGGAGAAGAGATACCCCCACCCACATGAAAATAAACTGTGATGTGAGACAGAAGAAGTTTGCTTCATGTGTACCATTTTCCTTTGACAAGTGATGGCACACTGTTCCTGTAAAGGGCCAGACAGTAACTATGCAGGGTCTGGGAGCACTACATCTCTGCTGCAAGCGCCCAGCCTGGCAATGGAGCACGAAAACTACCCGTGTCAATACAGTTTCACTTATGGAAAAGGCTGCTGCCTCCTGCTTGAAACTAGTAAGCTCTTCACAGGTGAACTTTCCTCAGCCAAACAAATAATAGCCATGTCCTTGAAACTGCAAAAGAAATGATTAACCCTACCTGTCATTTTGTCAAAGATGCCACTATCCCCAGCTTCAAGATGATGTGATATGGTTGAAAGGGAGAATTCTGAAGTCAAGATTTTGCGTTGCAATCTTAATTCTGTCAGTTCGTAATAACAGTCCTCCCAAACTGCAAGGAGTGCCGTTCCCCGGCTGTAAAACAGGTAGGACACCACTTGCCCTGGCTGAAGGTGACGAGGACCATGAAAATGACACCACAACAAGTGACGGAACATACCAGCTCCCTCCTCCAACTAGAGGCTTTCCATGAACTCTGAAGCCATTCCTCAAACTAGGTATTGAGGGAAATTCTTACATCTGTTCCCCTGGGGAGATGGAAACCATTGTCTATCCCCTCTTTATAGGGCACCACCAACAAACCAAAGGACAGCTCAATCCAAAGCCCGTTTGTGGATTAGGCTTTCTGTGGAGCATGGAGGAGGGGTTATTCACAGGAGCAAAGTGATCCCAAAGCAGCTGCGCAACCCCAAAGTCTCACCCTGGCATGGCTGATAACTTTCCACAGCTGCGCAGATGAAGGAGCCCCTTCGGTTAACCTTTGGGCCCCTACGTGCTCTGCCTCCCGACCACGAAGCCATCTGTAATTAGAACAGAATAGTGTACAGAGAGCAGGGAGACATAGAAGGGGATGGCTGAGACCGGGGGAGGGTCCAGTGCCCCTCCCCCATCCTTCACTCGGGGAATGCCAACAATCAATGAACCCAATCTTCAGTGGTCACTGCTGTTTTGATGAAGATGGTGGCTCAAATGATAATCTAATCTCAGCAAGTGGTTCACTGTCCAAATAGACATATTAACTCATATGTGTTAGATCAATTTCTCTTGGTTACTTCAAATCTCAGCATTAAAAGTTATCTAGTTTAATGAGAGTTTTAGAAATTGTAAAGAGACCAGTCATTTTTCACTTTGAACTTCACTCTTCTTCTATAAGAGGTCAGCTCAAAGATGCATCCACTTTTATAGCTTTAAATGTTGCAAAGGTCTTTTGCTGAAACCAATTCAGAGGCAGCTGAAAAGGCAGTCTGACTCATATTTTTTTCCGGACTTTGGACAGATCATGACAGATAGCACATCTTCAGGACAGTTTAGTGCAATGAGCTCTTGTCCATGGAACAGGCTAACTTTATATATCACAAGCTGAAACTGGCATGGCAGATAAACTATTTAAAAATCAACAACTATCAGGTTCCTTTTTTAAATGGACAAAGGCAACACAGTGATAGGGCAGACATTTAGGTAGACGATTAGAATCAGCAATGGATCTTGGAACAGTCAAACACTTGACAGTGAAAGTTTTAAAACAGGAGTGTGATCCAGTTCCCATCCACCTGCCAATTCCACCACTCATGAACCAAGCTAATCTGCTCCACAACCAAACAAAATGTTTTGTTGAATTGTTTTTTTTGCAGTGAGCACTATTCTCTAAAAGCACATATTAAATTTGTAAGTAAAAGACATATTTTAAAGCAAAAAATTCAAATGTCAATTGCTAAGGAGTAAAAACAAGAATTATAACTATTACAGTAATGGAGAATGCCACTTTTCAACATTTCATTACATCCTACGAGCCTTCTCAACTGCAGACTAAGGGACCCCCAGAGAAAAGCCCACAGGCTGGGCAGTAATGGCAGAGTCTTCCAACAAGAAGCAGTGGTGTGGGGGGGCAGAAAAGTGCTTCAAGAGAGTAAGTGCAATTTGTCAGAATAAATGAGAGGAAGGGGCTCTGGGTGGAAGTGGCCATCGAGAGCAGTTACTCCAGGTGCTTTCACTTAAAGGTCGACGCTAGGTTTTTCTCACGCTCCTCACACACGTGCACACTTCACTTCTTTATGTACTGCATGTGTTTCTAATAGTTCAAATTTCACATGGTACTGGACTGGCAAGTGACCTTTTGGGTCTCCTTCTGTTACATTTCTAGAGCTTCCTAAAGGCAAGGACTATGTCTTCTGTTGCTGGCACACTTTGGGCACACAGCACCCATTAAAGAACATTGTCCTCAAAAATTTCCATGACTTTGGAGAAGCTGGACTTCAGTCACTTAAAGGTACTCCCTGGGATGGATCTGTTTCTAATTGCTATGTATAGCTTTATCATCTTGTAAATATGCATATATTGGCAAAGACTATGTTGGTCTTCAATGTGATTCTGAACTTTTGTGGAAATGGAGTCCACAACCTTCTGCTCTTTGTTTTTCTCGCACAGGTTGCTATGAGCATCAGAAATGCAGATGCATGTCCCGGTACTCTGCTCATTTCTGATGCTGAGTAGTAATAGTAGGAATTGTCTCCACGAACCTTGGGTTGGTTTCTATGTTTCACTACTACAAACAGTGCTGTACTGAGCATTCTTAGGACTGTCTCCTATACTCGCTACACATGTGTAAGAACTACAATGGCATTTTGTAGTCAGGTTTTCCTATACATTTTCTGGTCTAGAAGCAAATTAGTTTAAAAATCAAATTATATTGAGAGGCTAGGTAACAGGTAATAATGTAGGCAAACCCACAACTTTAATCCTAAACTCGGGCTTGTCAACACTAGCCCAAGCATGTGAAGGATTTATTCCTTTTCTAGGGCTGCAATAACAGAGAACCACAAAATGGATGGCTTAGGAGAACAGCTAGGAAACCTCTCCCAGTTCTGAGGGTATTGGCTAAGGCATGAGCCCTCTGAAACATCTGCTAGCACCCAGTGGTGACTACAGTCCTTCCCATTCATTGGCCTGTGTATCTGTGCTCTGCTAGAGTGTTCTCCTGTAATGGCACCCTTCTTGCTAGATGAAGGGGCTTCCCTTCTAATATATAGTCATCAATAACTACATCTCTAATGGCACTATTTACATGTAAGGTCGCATTCTGAAGTACTAGGGGTTAAGACTTCTTTGGGGACAGCATACCACACAGGCAGGAGATCACCCATGCAAATTAGCAGTTTATAAAATGTTCATGTCAGCATATGGTTACACTCCCAATAGTTTAGTTCTTCCTACTAAAAGTGTTCCATGAACAGTTATTAAATGAACTAGTACTAAAACATTGATTATGGGTACTTAGAATAATGAAGTAGTGTTGGGGTGATTATTTCTGAGACCTTCTTTATTTAGCATATGTAATTACTTAATGTTGTTGTTTCCAAACAGTTGAAAAAGAGTCAATAAATATATACCAGACAGCTATTCTGCACCACAATGGGAGATTCAAAAATAATTTGTGAGGCTGGAGAGATAGTTATGTGTGTGTATGTGCGTGCATATTACTCTCTGTTCAGAACCTGGGTTTGATTCTGGGCACCCACATAGTGACTCAAAACCATCTATAACTCCAGTTTCAGGGTATCTGAGAACCTCTTCTGGCCTCTGTGGGCATCAGGCAAAAACATCCATACAAATGAAATATCCCTAAAACAACAACAATAAAAATCTTGAGACAGGTCTTCAAGAAGTTAACTGGGAGACAATGGCCAAATCCAAGTTGGATGGCAGCAAAGATAATGAGTAGATAGATGAGAAAATGAAAATCATCTGGGAATAAAAACAATAGCAAAGGTGATGCAGTATGACGGAAGTGATCCATCTGCTTGTGAATAATGATCATACTTTCCACTGCCACCTAATCAGCCACTGTTCTAAGCACATTTTAAGTCAGTTAATTTCCACAAACAACCTTAGCTGGCAAGTAATACTAGTAACTTCATATGACAACTGACAAATCTAAAGAGGAACAACTTGCCAACAAAAGACTGTAGAGGTCAAACTGGCGCAGCCTAGCCCTCTTGGTCACTAGCCATTATGCAGTAGATGATCGAATGAAAGTAAGGACATAATGCTCTCTGCTTGAATCGGCAATAAGTGAGTATTAGAAGGGGATTCCACCCACTAAAAAAATGTACAAGTCAGACAGAAGCCTAGCCTACATTTTAAAGGGCATAAACAAACGGAGTTCCCTCCATCAAATCTATGTCCTTCGAAATTGCCTTTAGAGAGACTGAGACAGAAGGATAGTTGTGATTTCCAGGCCAGCCTTACCTGCTAGCTGCCAGACCAGCTAGGGCTATATGCTGATACCCCAGCTCAAAACAAAATTGCCTTTAGAAATTAAAGCTACACAAGATGCCATATTATAAAGCTTAGCTGGCTGGTGGTGCATGCCTTTTATCCCAGCACTTGGAAGACAGAGGCAGGCAGATCTCTGTGAGTTCGAGGCCAGCCTGGTCTACAAGAGCTAGTTCCAGGACAGGCTCCAAAGCCACAGAGAAACCCTATCTCGAAAATACAAAACAAAACAAAACAAAAAACTTAGCTGCCCAGTCTATGTAATACTTATGCCTCACAGTGACTATTACAGCCTAGAGACAAAGGCCGAATTCTCAGTCAGAATAGACACCATTTTTTTCTAAATGCACCACAGTCTCTGAAGTTAATTCTAAAGTATAGTGCACAACAGGCAGAAAAAAGAGTGAACTGGTGCTTCCTGAGTCTTCTGTACAGGAGCACAGGGAATGCAGCTTGGCATCTCTTAACTGTTGAAAATGCTGGGCTTGATCCATCTTAAATAGTCCTAATTTGTAAGAGTAAGTTGACCTTGGAAATAAGGAAAAAGCAGAAGTAGGAACAGTCGCTTGCCCAAGAGGCATGTTGCCACACTAAAAGAGTGTCCAAAGCAATCCCCAAAAACTGACTTAATGAAGATCTTTGAAAACTTACAAAGATAAAGGCTTGTGGCCCAGAGAGAATGGACAACAGTCCTACTTGGGCAGTTACCTATTATTCCAGGCATAAATGTAAGCCATCATTCATACCTGGCATAGAACCAAGTGAAAGGGCTGAACATTACCAGACCTTGACATGGTTGAAAGAGAAGTTCTCATGGATGCGAAAAAAATAAATCAAGAAAAAGCAATAAATACAAAAAAGGAAGATGATGAAGAGGAACTAAAACCACTGTTAACAGAAAAGAAATTACAGGATAAAGAAATTTGTGCTGTGGGATAATGCTCTTGTACCCTGTAAGGATTTGTCACTCATGTTGGTTTAATAAAACACTGATTGGCCAGTAGCCAGGCAGGAAGTATAGGTGGGGCAACCAGAGCAGGAGAATTATGGGAAGAGGAAAGGCTCGATCTGCAGTCTCCAGCCAATGCAGAGGAAGCAAGATGAAAACGCCTTACTGAGAAAAGGTACCAAGTCATGTGGCTAAACAAAGACAAGAATTATGGGTTAATAAGTCATAAGAGCTAGTTAGTAATAAGTCTGAGCAAAAGGACAAACAGTTTATAATTAATATAAGCCTCTGTGTGTTTATGTGGGACTAAACAGCTGCCAGACTGGGTGGGACAGAAACATCCATCTACAAATTTCAGATCAAAAACAAAGATACCTATTGAATCTGACAACTTCCAAGCCTTGTGAACAGGCAATATGGGCTGCTTTTCAGATGGATAAAAAGAATTCCCAGGTTCCAGATATACATTCTGATACTAACACTAAGAATAAAAATTGGGATGTGATGACTGGGGAATGGGCATGGGTACTGTAATATAGTCAATTAGGCTATCCCTTTTATCCCGTCTTGAAGACCATATCTGCAACATGGCATCTGCAAATAATTCAACAACAAATCATGATTTGAAAAAGCGTCCAGCAAAGAAGGAATGCTATCTCTGGAAACCTACAGTTGATACAGAAACAGTAAAAAAATAGGAAATTTTGCAACAATGTGAATAAGGCAAGAACACATGCATTTAGAAGTTTTAGAGATTCTAACAAGTTCAATAAGACAATAAAAATGGTATGTATAACAAAATGAAGATATAAAACTCTATTTGCAAGACAGGCATAATGGAGTACACTTTTAATCCTATCACTCAGGAATCAGAGGCAGGTGGATCTCTGTGAGTACAAGAGTTCCAAGCCAGCCAGGGATACCTGTCCCAAAAAAATAAGAGTAAACAACAAAAATACACACACAAAATTCAAAACCTGTATTTGTAGAAAATCCAACGATGTCTTGGCAAAGTACAGTTTTTACAAAGCAAATGATAACATTAGCGCACACAAAGTCGCAATGATTGGTCATAGTTCAGCCCCAAACTGAACAACCCAAATGGTTATCAATTAGTAAATTATGGACTACTACTCTGTAATAAAAGGCAAGAGTTACTGGCATGTACAACATAAAGATGAGTATAAAAAAAAAACAGAACAAATCAGCCAATCACCAAGCCCAGACTAACCCAGCATCCATATGTCAAAGAGCTACTAGAATTCACCTACATTCTATGGTTGTGAAGTTACGAGTCAGTATTGAAAACTGCTGGCGAACATTTCTGATTTTAAAAATCTACTTTTAGAAACCTCCCAGATGAGCAAATGAATTATACTGGAAATTACAATATGCTAGAATGCGATCCTAATGAAGCTACAATGCTTAGAAACACCCAAACAATGGAATAAATACAAAGAGATCATAAAAGAAAGAGTGATTTCTGGACTAGATTTTATGATGAGAAAGCAAAGCCTGAATAGTGTGTGAAAGAAACAGGGAGATACAAATACATCTAAATCAGTTTGTGGTTGCTCAAGATTTCAAAAGAAAAGAACTCAGAAGGCTAACTATCTGTCGCAGAAGTAGAAACATGCCTGTCCTGAGAAAGGGATGAAAGCAGTTTTCTGAATATATGTTACTATGAACATTATCTTAAGATAATTTAAAATTTCAGCCATTTAAATTTTAACCAAAAAAAATAACTTGAAAAAAGAGTAAGTATAATTATATCATCAGGTTGGTCCCCAACAAACAAACTTGGTAAAATCAACCAAAAAAAAAGGCAAAGCTGCGTGTGGTGCCATACACCTGTCTGCCCAGCACTTGGAATGTGGAGGCAGGATATTCAGAGTAGTGAGCCTGATGCCTCCCTGACCTAAAGTGATGATAATATAAAGGGGGAGGGGCAGATGGGTAAACAGTCACATAGAGACAATTGAAAATCTCCCAGGCCCAGATGGCTCTACCTTAAGTTCTATTAACATTCAAGAAAGTGAATAAACTCCAACCTTTCAGAGACTTCAAGCAAAGAGAGAAAGGGAACCTCCCAACTCACTTTATAAGGCTAGCATTGCCAATCACAGCGTTAAACTACACGAAAACTGAAACCAAAACTCAGTGACAAATATAGACACTAAAATACTAACAATCAAATGCAGCAGTGTGCACAACAGCACGAATCGGCTAATGCTGTACTTCAACTAGAAAGTCTCTTACAATAGCCCACCACAGCAACAGATTAAAAGAAAGCCGTGTGAGTGGGTCATTACCCTCTAAGCACAAAGGGGGTTGGTTAAAATTCAACTTCTGTTTATAACTTCCAAAATGTGTGTTAGCAATACATCTGCACAAAACCAAAGGTAATCCCAATGTTTTATGATGAAACATTGAAAGCAACATAACTTCTCAAATATGGTTCCTGGGTTCTGGCCCAGACCTGCTGAATCAGAAGCTCCAGGCACAGAGCCAGGGAACTTTTGCTACTGTAAAAACCCCTCAGGTGATTTTGGTGCTTCTGGCTAATCACACATATAACCCACACAGCAGCAGCCTGGGCATTGTCCCAGGAGTTGGCTGCAAACAAGAAGACTGTGCTATACTCTTGCCTCATCCGAAACCTACTGAGGCAGAACCTGTGCTGGCCCTTGACGCCTGACTAGCTCAGTCAGCATGAGACTCTTAATCTCAGGGTGGCAGGTTCAAGCCCCACGTGGTGCGGGAGAATTGTCTGTATTCTGTCAATCATGTTTTAAATAAATGCTGATTGGCCAGGCAGGGAGTATAGGCGGGAAAACCAGACAGGAAGTAGAGGTGAGAACAGGAGAATTTGGGAAGCAGGAAGCTTCCCTGGCATTCCTGCACAGACCACCAAGGAGGAAACAATGTAAGCTGCCCGGCTGAGAAAAGGTACCAAGCCATGTGGCTAACATAGATGGGTTAATATAAGTTATCAGAGCTAGTAAGAAGCCTGAGATAATGGGTCAATCAGTTAATAACCTAATGTAGACTCTGTGTGTGATTTTCTTTGGGGCTTGCCGGCTGTGGGGTACTGAGCGGGACGGAAACCCCAACGAGCCAGCCCTCATGTTACACCCACGAAGGGTGCCAGAATTAGGCATGATTAAGGAGGTCCACAAGAGCCCTGAATAAAGGATAACAAGTATTTATTTGGGAAAGAAACTCACAATAAGGGTAGAGAGCCACAGTCCTCTGTGGATGTTGGAAGCTGCGAACTGGACTCTGACCACAACCAAAAGAGAAAGTGAGCATGCTTTTTGTCTGCACTTACAGCACCTCAGACCATGCCCTAATGGGCCAATGCCCAAAAGGCTATTGGCCAAACGAATTCCCACAACAGCGTAGTTGGAGAAGTGATCCTAAAGCAGGTGCTCTCAGTGGAGCTACATAATCCTGCAGCCACAAGATGACCGGTCAAAAAGGTCCATGCTAGTCTCACCCTAGATCCCAATGCTGCCACCTGAAAGCTCACCATAGGCCTGACCTTTCTGAAAGAAACTTGGCACTTACATTAATAATTTCACCCTCAAAGCAGACATCATGTAAAAGCCATGGGCTAAAGGCTTGGCAAAGATTAAGGCTAACATTAATGTAAGTTATTACTGAGGCAGCTGGTTGGGCACTAAAAGCTAACCTGATGAAATCATCAGCAAACCAAAGCCAAAATGTATCTCTCAATGCCCTACTGTCCCACAGTGTAGCAACTGGCACAAGCTACTCTTCAACATGCACCATGTGGCTAGTCAAAATGGAGATGCCTTATAAGCAAAATACACAAGTGATTTCCAAGTCTACTACAAAAAAGGGTGATGTTTCATTCATTATTAAGGCAATTATATGTAAAAATGATACTATTTTACATATACTTGTATTTTACATATGATTGGTTACACGATATATGTTAAAACTTATTTTGCCTGTTTAGTTTTTCAATCCAGCACTCTATATTGGTTAATGTTGTTCCAAAGACTTGACAAGCCAGGGTATGACCAGGTATTGTATCAAGCATCTCAGACTTTCATTTACATAACTGGCACTCAGGGGACACCTGAAAATGCAGGTTCTGCATAGGTTACAAGCTCTCTGGGTAGCTACTGAGGGTTAAGGGCATCCAGGCAATCCTTGTCAACTAAGGGAAACTGTTTGATGACACAGAAATGATGGGAATTTCTGGAGAAATGATTCGAATTGATAATAGAAAGAATGAAAATGTCCTGAAGGGTTAGACTTTGCCTCCACTTTACACGTGAGCTTCACTGAAAGCCAGAAAAGTCACCAGACTTTACAGCAAGGGGCTCAGAGGTGGAGGACATTTCCAAAAAGCCTCTTTGAGGGACTGTGGGACACATGCTTTCTCACATCCCCAACCACTGTCCCACACAAGGGACATCTCAGAACCAGGAAACTCTAAAATGATATGGTTGCTGCTAATGACACAGATAAGTGTGAAGGGCCTACTCTCCTGAGAGCTTCCTGCAGGTTGTTATCCTAACTAACTAGGAGGTACACTGTAAGTCATAGCCAGGGGTCACTGGCATACATCCACAGTTCTTAGTTGACTAAAACAGCTGGGGTCATTTCTTGGCAATACTGACATCAAGTGAAGTCCCTTTTCTTCTAAGTCCCCACCTAAGCAATCTCAGGGCCATAAAGAAATGGAAAGGTCGGCAAAGGGAATTTAAAGCGCCACCACCCACTGCTAGGAATGTTGTTACAGCTCACCTCTGTCCCAGTCACTCCCACAAAGAGGAAAGGACGACACTGATGGAGCAGGGCTATTCCATTACAAGGCTCAGGAAACAAAGTGCTTCCTTCTCACCAAGAGTTCAAGGATATGACATCAGAATGTCATCATTATCACATGCTAAAGAAAGGGCACCTCCGTACGCTGTCAAAGTCTGTACAATGGGATTAGAGTTGAACATCTCACAAACAAGTTAATTTTATTTTTACCTTTAATTATTACCCTTCAACTGCCCTTAGCCCTCCCCTACCCCACACATATTTGCAAACAAAGCAAAAATGAGCCTAAACTCATGACAGAGTCCAAGTATCAAGAAGCTGGAAGAAAGGGGTGGCAAAGCAATGCACGGAATCCCTCCCAATGCTACATTCAGACTTTTCTTATTTACCCACTATCAGAAGCCAAGCAGCAGGGCTAGGCACAGGCTCCACTTCTTAGCCTAGTTAAGGAACATGATCAGTAGGCATAGAGAAGAATGATTCCAATCAACATGCTCAAACAAATCGAAGTTGCTACTCCTCTGATTCAAGTCAACGACATTTATAAAATACCTACTATGAGCTCTGGGCTAGGCTGAGTTTCAGAGACATTTTATAAAGCATCTTGGACCTCAGTACTCCTTCTTAGATTAAAAAAAAACAAACAACAACAATACAAAACAAAACAACAACAACAAAGAAAAACATTGCAACATGCAGGAGTTACCTGTGAGGTTCAGCCATGAAAGCACAACACTACACTATTAGAAGTATAAAATGTAAACCGGGCGGTGGTGGCGCACACCTTTAATCCCAGCACTCGGGAGGCAGAGGCAGGCGGATCTTTGTGAGTTTGAGACCA
>JAQHUG010000281.1:699256-709577 GCA_028555095.1 Dicrostonyx torquatus | reverse complement strand
GAAGAAGAAGAAAATGTAGCAGTGTTCTTTGTGAAGTCATCTTGGAGCTACTGAGAAAGAAAGGCAAGTGCCATGCAAAGGGAACTCCAACCCTATCATTACAGATAGGGTGGGTGAAAATGACACAGGGAACTATCCCATCTTTGGATCTCTTCACAAGGCCATGATGACTTTTCATCCTCACATGGAATCATGGCCATCCACTCTAGTCCAACTGAACCACTGAGGCCTGGACCTGCCTGAGAATAAGGGAAGCCTTCTATGCCTTTACACTTGGATTAGAAGTGAGTAAATCTCCATGACACAGGGGTCACCTTGGTATTGTTGCTACTGAATTATTGGCTACACAGTGATACTGTTATAGGAATGAATGGAGTGGAACTCCAAAGGGATACTGATGTTCCAGGTCCACTAGAGCATCAGAATAAGATACTGCATGTATCAAGGCAAACAAAAAAGGGAGTTGAGGCAGAGGTCACCTCCCTAACTCCAGGGCAGAGGGCAACCAAGAACAACAGGAAGGCAGACAGCCTACTTAATACCACTTCTCCAAATATCAATGCCTTATGTAACACTCTAGTGCAATAATGATAATGCTGCAAGGTTTAAAAAGGGTTCTGATGCACATTTGAGTCCCATTAGGTCTCTGGAAGTTTGGCAGGGCATGTTTTATTACCTCCATCTTCCAAATACAAGAGCTATCAGTAACAAGGTCAAAATAACTTGTCTAGAGTCAGTTAAGACAAACTGGGACCTCAACCTCTGTCTAGAATCCAGACGCAAGGAGTTCTCCAATACCTCACATGGTCCACAGGCTCATTTACCATTCCTTGGTCCTCTGGCAGAATTAGCACAAAATCACTGTGCACAATGCCAATTCTCTACGGAGATGCTTCCATCCTCTTAAAAGGAATGAGGCTTCTGTGGTATTCTGTGGGGGAAAGACACTGAAGGCTCTGCCAATGAAAGACCATCTTCTAAGTACAAGGCCCTGTAATTGGAAGGCCCTTCCTGCTCTGTTACTGTTTGTGGTAAAAAAGCAGAATATGATTCCAAGTGGCCCTTCACCCCACATGGCAAAGGGAATTTTAGTGCCTCAAGACTTGCAGACACGGCTACCACTGCCATCTGCAATTAAAGCTCACACCAACAATGGAAAGCAAAGGTTCGTCTAGAAAATCCAACGTGCTGGACCTCCAATGGCTTATAAGAAGTACTCAAAACTAGGTGTGGTGGCACACAGATGTAATTCAAAGAGGCTGAGGCAGGAAGATTGTCCTGACTTTGAGGCCAGACTGGGCTATAAAGTGAGAGTCTCTTTGAAAACAACCAAACAGAAGATAACAGAAAGGGGCGCCAAGCAAGTCAACAACAGTTAACTTTCCTTGAATGCTTACCATGTGCAAGACTATTTGAAGCACTAATATAGAGGAATCATCCAGCCCTCCCACCAACCCTTCCAGAAACTACTATTATTGTTTGGTTTTCTTATATACAGAAAGAGACAAGTAAGAAGACTGCCCTCATTGACTGTGGCTTCGAGACTGCTCAATCCTGAGTTCATACCTTCTAGGCAAGTGATAGTCCCTCCTCCTCTGATATCTGCCAAAAAGGAAGACATAAACTAAAAGACAGAAAATAAGGAAATTGGAACTTACCAGAGGCCATAAATAGAATGAGAGACTAAAGAATAATGACACCCATTATGCTATTGTAAAGTTGGATAATCTTTAGAAACAACTAGAAACTCCAGCCTTTGTAATCAGCTGACCACTGGTTAAAAATGTCACCTAGGGAGTTTTTAAGAGCCTCTGCTTTCCTCTTCATTTTTGGGCCCTCAATAAAAGCTAGAACTATGTGTTTTCACTGGTTTCTAAATCAACTACATTTTATTAATCCTCTTCTCTTTTTGAAGCGATATTATTACCTTGGTCGTGGAAACACTGAACATACAGGCTAGCTAATGTCTGCAGTGAGCACATGGAACAGGAAAAGTGGTGGAACTGAACGGATAACTTCTGCCGTGACTTCTTGATGGCATTTTATTAACGAGTGCTCTTGCGCCTCAGGTCTTGAGTGCCTTTTGACTGTGAACTATTTCAAAGTGAGCTAGCATCTCGAGAAGCCAGGCCACACAGAGAGATGATCATTTCAGATAGCAGGCTCACAGCATGAGCCTGCATGCAAGGGTAGAAACCTTCCTGCAAGGTAGGCTGCAAGTCCAGCAGACAGTGGCTAGAAATCAGCATGTAATCCTGACTTCACTGGAGACTGCTGCACTGAACAGCGATCTATCTAACTAGGGAGACAGAAATTTACTTGAAAAGCATCACTCTAAGAGTCTGGAATTACTATGTGCACTTAAGGGGAAAATACAATACAAAGTGAGCTGTGATGAACTTATCTAAGGGGCACTCACTGGAGAAATGATGACTCCATAGGATGAATCTCTTGGACTCAGACATATTTCATTTTCAATGTGTTTGCTTCAGTGGAGTAACAACTATGAAAAATCAGGAATTCAAAGTGATGACAAAGGCACTCTCCATCATGCCAGCCTGTTTTAATGCCACCGGGCACTTTCAAACTTTAGTTTTTACAACTCCCCTCTGCTAATAAACACATCACTGCTTTTTTCTTTGTCTGACACTCCCTATATCAACTCAATAAGCCGTGGACTGTGTTTCCCTGTTGTCTTCCTGGTGCTTAGGCCAGACACTGCACCTACACCGTAGGCAATGTTTAATGAATGAATGGAACCTCCGACAACTTGACAAATAGAAGATCTTTAAGGAGACCAATCATATAACGAGAGGACTAGAATCTATAATCTCACATAATTGTTAACTACTTTTGAACACAAGCTTGCTCCACTGCTCAGAGAGGGCCACTAATTTTAATCTCCTCCAATGCATGGGATCTCCTAAAAGCTAGATTTGATCCTGTAAAAATGCCTTAAGTCTTTTGGAGTCAAATTTGACAAATACACAGATCCTTCCCAATATATGTGACTGAGGAAAGGTTGGCTAGTAAACTGATTTTAAAGGAAATTTCTAAAGGGTTGACCTGTAGTAAAACTTCAGTCTTGGTACTCTTAAGATAGATACTTCACAGTGAATAGAACTGATCTACAGTAGGAGGAACCCAGACTAGACAGACTCCGAGAAAGCCCTAGAAACTTGGCTTGTCCCATCAGCTTTGCCACTTGGTTGCCTAAAGCCATTGTTACATTAACCTCTTCTGGGCCTCAGTTCCCTCATTCAGGAAACAACTAACTACCTGAACGTCAGTTCTAAAAATGCTCGGATTCCACTCCTGCGAAGATCTGCTTTGGAAACCAAGTACAAGCCACTTGTTTCATAGCTCGAACACGTCCATCAAGCTAGTAATGCAGTTTTCACACGAGATTCGCTTTATTTTTGCTTGGGCAAATATTACAATTACTTTTCACTTCCTGAGCGCAACAGACAGTTAAGGGAGGCAACCGGGCCAAAAGCGCTTGCTACCGATGTTCACACTTCCGACTGCATATCGGGGGAACTAACCGTTCTTTCTCAGATCTTCTCTCAACTGTTGCAAAAGCAGATAACCCCCCGTGTATGACCCAAAAACACTGGCCTAGGGCGATAAGGAAGGGCTTGTGGCCAGTGCCAGGGTGCCACCACTTGGCGGGTCCAGGGGGAATAGGGCGGGTGTCCGCCCGGTGCTCAGGGCCAGGGCAAGGAGCGGTCGCCGGGAAGGCAGGGCGGCTGTCCCGAGGGCTCCCCTCCCTGGGACAGGGAAGCGAAGTACCGGCAGTGGTTTCGACGACCCTCAACCCTCCCCGATTCCGTCCCAACCTTCGCCCGCCGCCGCCACCTGGGTACCTCGGGCAAGAAGAACAGAAAAGCCAGAGGAAGGCACCTGCCGGCGGCTCCAGGGCCTCAGCCTGCCTCGCCGGGACAGCCAAGGCTCTCCAGAGAACCCCACCCCCACCCCCGCGGGGGCATCCAGGGCCCTCGCGACTCGCCCGCCCAGGTAGTCCCTCTTCCTACTATAGACCCTCCCATCTTGGGTCCCCGCAGCGCCCGGCCCCTTGTTAGGCCAGTCGAGAATGCGCACCCACCTCAGGCTCAAGGAGCCACCAGAGTTGCCAGGCTGCTCGGCTTTGGAGCCCCGCTCCGCCCCTTCCACGCTCGCCCCGCCCCCTCCACGCTTGTCCCGCCCCCGAACCCTCCGGGGTCCCAAACTGCTCTTGCCTTTCCTCCTTCCATCTCTGATTGGCTGGGGCTGGACATGTGATATGGGGGTGGGAGGAAGGTGCTGGGTGACTTAAGTAGCCTCTTCTAGCTTTTCACCGGTGAGACTGCCGGGAAACCCTGTTGGACGGGTCCGGAGCATAGAGGCATCTGGGAATTGTAGTTGGTAATTGGTGCTGGGACTGGGCAGGGCCAAGATGTCAGACTCCACCCCTGTAGAGTCAGTGCCAGGCTGAAGCCACTGGGAGGGTTAGTCCCAGTACTTTGGTGCTGGCTCTCACTACATCTGTCCAAAAAGAGGGGAGGAGGAATCTAGAAGGAAAACTGTTCTAGATTAAATTGTAGCAAATATCACAAAGTTGAACTATTTATTATTTTGGAGTGCATGAAGTTGAAACATATCACGGATTCTGGGTAGAGTATCTGGAACTCAAAAGCCCACATAAGCTGGGGGGGGGGGGGGTATCTCATGCTGTGTCAGCACCTTCCCAGGAACAGTACTTAACCAGTAAAAGGAAACAGGTCAAAATGAGTTCTGCTTTCTTAGGATTTGGTCAGATGACCACTGAAACAGTAAACAGAAAGTGAAAGCTGGGAGGGGTGCAAATGGAAGCAGGTAGCTCAGGGTCTAACCAAATAAACACCCTTAATCTGGCTCATAGAAGGATGTGTGTGACATCTCTTCGTTTTGTGTTGCGCATTGATTATTCATGAGACCTTTAGGTCAACAGGAATTATTTCACCATGATCTTTTTTCTTCTTCTATTGGTTGATTCTCTAAAATCTAAAAGCAACTCTTTTGCCTAATATCATTCGAATACGCACACATATATCTAAATATCATTATACAGTACCCCACCCCATCTTTAGCTTTACTTTCCAGAGTTTCAGTTATCCACTGTTGAACAGTGGTTCAAAAGTGTTCAATGGAAAATTCCAGAAATAAACAACTCAAGTTTTAAATTTCACACTATTTTGAGGTGATGAAATGTCTTGCTAGTCAGCTCCGTCGCAGCTGAGATGTGAATCATCCCCTTTCCAGGGCATTCGTGCTGTCTACATACTTTCTACCTATTCGCCACTTCATGGCTGTGTTCGTCCTCAGGTTGATTGTAGTGCTGCTTCATGATATTTCTTCGTGAAATTTGTTTAGCCCTTCAATTAGTAATGGCCTCAAAGCCCAAGAATATTATAACCTGATTCTATTTTATTGATACCTGTTGTTATTAACTTCTTACTCTTCTTAGTTCATGAATTCTGCTCTTTTCATTGTGTTATATTAATACACACTTGATACCATTTATGGTTTCAGGCATCTACTGTGGGATCCTGAGAGCTATATTACTCAGGGATTAAGGGGGAGCTTTGGGGGGGGAGAGAGAAAGTTCTGAGATAAGAAAGAAGACTTTTGTGAACCAATTCATTCTTTAGCCACTTGTCCCAGTCTGCTTCTCTCTGTGCCTTCCAAATTGACAGGGACCATTCTATTCTCTGG
The DNA here is from genome assembly GCA_028555095.1 of Dicrostonyx torquatus. Classification (NCBI taxonomy): domain Eukaryota; kingdom Metazoa; phylum Chordata; class Mammalia; order Rodentia; family Cricetidae; genus Dicrostonyx; species Dicrostonyx torquatus. The sequence continues at coordinate 703,844 of JAQHUG010000281.1, read as the reverse complement.
ATCTTCCAGGGTTTTTTGTTTTTTTTTTTCTTCTAGCCCTTTCCACTTTTTTTTTCTTTTGCACTAGCCAAACTCCTGGACAGAGAGCAGAATAACACTTGTTTCTGGGCCAGGCAGACGTAGAAGCTTCCCCCAGAGTCCTTTTCATTGTACTGATGTCATCATTTGCTTCAATGTCTGCTCTGCCAGCTCCCCTCCCCAGACTGTGAAGTTCTTTGAATTACATTCACATTTGTGCTGTATTTCAAAGCATGCTCATTAAATTTGCATGCTGAAGAGGCTCCCTGGTGGCTAAGGAATAGCTGGATTCTCAATGTCTGTCAATCTTGGGGCAGAGAGGGAGAGGAGAATAAGGATGGGAGGAGGGAAGGCCGCAGCTTGCATAGAGACTTGTATACATTAAGCATGCTTTAAGTGCCCAAGAATGAGGCTAAAGGCTTTTTGCTCAAGCTGGAAGTCGGGGGGCGGGGGTGAAGAGGCTACAGGTGGTCCTCATCTTAAAGAGTTCCTCACTAGGCATTTCTCCAGAGTCCATCTGGGTCTGACCCCAGCCTAGCCTCATTTGTGTAAGGATGTAGACCAACCAGAAAGGGGCAGCAGAGAAAACTTTCTCCTAGACTAGAAAATAGACACAATGCTTCCTGCCGTGCCTGCCTCGCAGTGTGATGGAGATCCCGGTAACACATAGATTTGACAATTTGAAAGTTAAAAATGTTGTGTGTAGCAGAGGAGTTGCCACTGACCCGTTAGCGAAGCAACTGTATAATTCAACATGTCCTACATTCTTTCAGGATGGGGTGTGTGTGTGTGTGTCTGTCTGTCTGTCTGTCTGTCTGTGTGTCTGTGTGTGTTTAAACCATTCTTCTGTTTTCCCTGCACTTTACACGCGGATATTTTCCCCAAGGCAGGAGGTTTATGGGGAGATGGCTGGCCTGTCACTTTTGGGAGCAATAGATGGGACATAATGCTACCTCTCCAACAGCAACCTTTTACAGCTGCACATCCCATACCTAGTGTACTTCTTCTGTCTGTGTCCCCACTACAAACCTGGCCTTCTGAAATTCTTGCTATTGCTAAGACTTGTGTTAAGTGACTCTTGCCTTCTGGATGTTACTCTCTTCACTGAAGTTGGGGGAGTGTGGTAGGCAGAGCCAACAGAGGCCTCTGAGAGAGCTTGGCCTTCCATCTCCCATTTCTCACTCACTGAGATCCATGGGCCAGGATGGGGAAAGGTGAAGGGAGGAATAGACTTGAGGAAAGACTGATTACCAATACCCATGTGAGGCGCAGGGCCCAAGGAGGATGTGCTTGGAATCAGAAAGTGATTTGAATCCCAGTAAATCCCAGGAATTTTGTAGGCAAGCTGCTGGCTGGGGGAAAGCCATTTCACCGTTCAGAGCACTGCTTCCTCTGAGAAAGTGGTCCTAGAACATGTTTGGAACTTTTTGCATTCTTAGGCATCCAGGTTAATTAAAAATGTATTGAGCCAACAGGGTGGCTATGAAAGCGATGAGAGAGAAAGCTGTGCATCAAGGTACCAGGGTTCAAATCCTAGTTCATCTGTGAAAATACTGCTCTATAAACCTTCATTACTTTTCATCTGTCAAGTGAGCGCATTCCTCTGCTGAGGTTACAGGCATGTGTCAACATACTAGGTATTCGGTTTAGATCATTGGCTATACACGGTGTGTGAAGCCAGACTCAGCTACAGGAGAGTGTGTCTCAATATATATCTCAAAACCATTATTATGCTAACTGAAAAATTAATAAAAATACAAATGCTCAAAGTCCCATTGCTATTAAATGACTAAATCAACAATAACATATGCACATAGTGGAATATTTCTTATCAATAAAAAGGAAGAAAATTATAATATATGCTACAATATGAATAAGTTACAAAAATACCATGTTAAGTAAAACAGACTTTGTACAAATTAGTAGAGACTGTGCTGTTCCATTTCTATTCTAGATTTTATGGTACTGAAGGTTAAATTCAAAGTTCAAAGTCTCAGCACGCTGGGCAAGTGCTCAACCACTGGCCTAGACTCTCAACTCCTTCCTCCAGCTCGCAAAAGACAAAATTAGAGTGATTGAAGTTGGATTGGTCGTTGATTGGGGTCACCAGTCAACCAGAGGAATGGGAGAAAACTGTCTCCAAGGGCAGCGACTGTCTTGCTTGTGATGAAATTGTAATCATGAAATTGTGTACAGTGGCCCGAGCTCCAACTATAAACTTGGCGTGTGTGAGTGCATTTCAGTGTACCTAAGCTGTAGTTCAAGAAAACCGAGGTGAACCTGGTATGTGGCGAGGGAGCCTGGAAGAAGGAAGGCTAGAGCGCATTGCCTACACACTCAGCAAGGACATGCTGTACTCTGAGTGCAATGAAGAGATGTGGGTATGTCTCACGTGTAGCTAAGAGCGCTGCTGCTGCTTGGTGTTGTTTCACTCCTGCTTTTCTCTTAGAACTCAGCGTTGAGATGGGGCCTCCTTGGAGGGGCTGGCTGGCCAGGAAGCTCTAGTTTCCCAGGTGCTAAGTGGAGGTTTAAAGCAAGGAATGGCCTGTGAAAATATTCCCACAGACAAATCTAGGTTCTTTGTTCCAATGGATCCTGGGACACACACTGTTACCCAGGGAACATCACTAGGTAGGGTGTTCACAGTGCAGAGTAGGAGGTACAATGGGGGACATGACTCTGGGGTCGAGTAGAGAAAGCAACATGCTAAAAAGAAAGAAAGGAGGGAGGAAGGTAGGAAGGAAGGAAGGAAGGAAGGAAGGAAGGAAGGAAGGAAGGAAGGAAGGAAGGAAGGGAGAAAGAAAGAAAGAAAGTGCCCCGAAGTTCAACTGTAAATCAAAGTCAGACTCTCGAGATTTCCCTACTCTCTGCACTTCCAATCCTAAGAGGTGTTTTGTTTTTCTTTTTGTCATCAGTGTTGTTGATCAAATCCAAAAACTCACGACTACTAACCTAGTGCAGCAGAGCTCCAGCCCCAGTCTTTTGTTTCGTGAGACAGGGTCTTGTATGTGCCTCACACTGACTTGAACTGAAATCTTCCTGTCTCTGCCTCCCAAGTACAGGGATTACAGGCACGCACCACCTCCCCTAGCTGACTTTGTTTTCCAATCTCAGTTTCTTACATTGCTTTTTGAGGAAGTAAGCCCTGTGAAGAAAAACAAACATGATTTACCCCCAACATGTTATTAAAACAGCTTTCCCTTTTTATCTTACTATTTCATGGTGGCATGAGTATTATACCATGAAAAATCTGTCAGTGAACAGATTTTTCAATTTTTGAATGAAACTAGGTTAAAGTTCACAAAGCAACAAATCATTTATGGAAAACCGCGCATAGTAAGAACATTATACTAGTCTTGACTGAAAAATTTAAAGACACAAATGTGTGAAAAATACCACAAGTTTAGGATCAGTACTCTTAATAAGTCAGTACTACCCAAATTGATCTATAAAAATTATTGCAACCCCTGTCAAAATTCAAATGATGTTTTGCAAAAGTAGAAAACTTATCATAGAATTCTTATAGTCATTAATAGACTCAAAAAAATGCCAACCAATCTTCCTGATTTCAAAACTTATTACAGAGCTGCAATAATCAACGCCACGTATGAGTGCGAAAATGACTCCTGAGGTGCCTAGCACCGAGCCTGACAGCTGAGTTCTCTCCCCAGAGCCCATAGAGTGGAAGGAGAGAATCAATTCTGCAAACTTGTTCTCGGACCTCCACACGAGGCCTATGGCACATGCGTATGAGAGCATGCACAGGCACCGGGAAATAATTGGAATAAATTTTAAATTAAAAATAGAAAAAGCAAGTGTCCATGAGGATAAGAAGAAATTAGAAGTCTCCTGTCCCACTGACAGCAATGCAAAGGGTCACTGCTGCTGTAGGAAGCACTGTGCAGGTTGGTCCTTGAGACTAGTAAATAGGACACTTAAAATGGTTATAATGGCCCATTTTTATATTATGTATATCTTATCAGAATTAGAACAATTTGGAGTAAGCCTTCCAAAGTAGGTGGAGCAGAGAAAACAGAAATCCGACTCCATGATTTCAATGTTCTCTGTGCTTTGTCTCTAATGCAAAACTCCTTTCAAGGTCAGGTTTGGTCTAGGACAGAGGTTTCATGTCCTACTTCAGAAGCAAAGCCTTGAGGTTGGGGGTGTGGCTCAGCTGGTAGAGTGCTTGCCAGCATTCACTAAGCCTAGCCAGGATCCCAGCACCACATAACCCAAGCATGTTGATGCACACTTGTAATCCCAGAACTTGGAAGGTGAAAGATGAGAAGATCATAAATTCAAAATCATTCTTGGCTATATAGCAAGTTTGAGATCTGCTGGAGATATATTAGACATTGCTTCAAAAACTAAATAGGACCAGAAAGATGGCTAGCTGCAAAGTTCAATCCCCAGAACACATGTGGTAGAAGGAGTTTGGAAAGGGGCCAAGAGTCTATGCTGTTCACAGATAGCTACTCCTGGAGTGTCCCACTTGGAGACTCATAGGGTTGACAGGCTCCTTTGTGGCGGTGCATGTGTTCTCCATTGGTCAATGGTCTGTTTGAAGAGA
>JAQHUG010000281.1:681408-698774 GCA_028555095.1 Dicrostonyx torquatus | reverse complement strand
CACATGCACCGCCACAAAGGAGCCTGTCAACCCTATGAGTCTCCAAGTGGGACACTCCAGGAGTAGCTATCTGTGAACAGCATAGACTCTTGGCCCCTTTCCAAACTCCTTCCAGTTTCTCTTGGCTCTTAGAGAACAACATGTAAAGCCTGTGGCAGCAAAGCAGCAGCATCAATGACAGCTGTAGACCTCCCAGCAGGGCCTGGAACATCCTAGGGATGCACACGGAACACTGCTGGGGCAAAGCCCCCCCCCAAGTCTCTGCCCCTTTCCTTACCCTTCCCCCAATGCAGGTCTTGCACAAGCCCAGTCTTTCAACGGCGTTATTGTGAAATAATTTCTAAGTAGAAGAATAGTGGCACACGCTTGTGATTCCAGCACTTAAAAGCTTGACACGGGACGATTGCTGTGAGATTGAGACCACTGTGCACTAATAACAGGTACTAGGCAAGCAAGTCCTACAAAGCAAGATCTTAATTCAATAACGATGATGATAATGAGCTATTGATTACTATGAAATTTACCCATGTTAAGCATTCAGTTAAATAGTATATTCACAGAACTATATAACATCTATTTCCAGAAAATTTCATTACCCCCTAACACATCCCCAGATCCACAATCCATTTCTCCCTTTTCAACCCTTGACAAAACCCTATTCTCGCATATATAGAATTATGTGTTTTCTAGGTTCATCTGCGTTGTAACATGAGTCAATGCTTCATTCCTTTTTCTGATTGACTAACATTCCATCATATGTATATATATATATATATATATATATATATACCACCTTTTTATACATTCACTTGTGATGTGGCAGTCCCCTCTGTGTATTGCTTATATTGGTTAATGAATAAAGAAACTGCCTTGGCCTGATAGGGCAGAACTTAGGAAGGTGGAAAAGACAGAACTGAATTCAGGGAGGAAGAAAGCAGAGTCAGGAGACACCATGGACCTTCCACCGGAGATAGACATGTTGAGACTTTCCTGGTAGGCCACGACCTTGTGGTGATATACAGATTTAGAAATTGGTTAAATTAATATGTAAGAGTTAGCCAATAAGAAGTTAGAGCTAATGGGCTAAGCCGTGGTTTGATTAATACAATTTCTATGTGGTTATTTTGGGGCTAAGCTAGCCGGGCAGCCGGGACGAACAAGCAGCCTGGCTCTCCTGCAACACATATGTTTGCAGAAATTGGGGTTGTTTGAGCCAATTTATATTCTTATCGGCAGTGGTAACAGTTCTGTTGTTTCTGTGTGTTTGTCAGTGTTTGTCAATTGTCTTACAGCAATGTGTAAGAGTTCTTTGTGTTTCTGCTCAGGTTTTTAACTTATCTTTGAGAGCACATCTCATGTGTCCTAGTCTGCACAGAATCTTGCTATTTAGCTAAGAATGGCTTTAAACTAATGATCCTTCTGCCTCTGCCTCTGAAGTGCTGGGAACATAGCTGTGCTTCACCACACCTAGTTCTGATCTGTGTGTGTGTCAATGTGTATGCATATGGGTGTACCTCTGTGTGGGTGTGTTTATGTGTATGCAAACGTATGTGGTGGGGGAATGGGTGTACATGTGTGTACATACACAAGCCCATAGAACTTAAAGGACAACCTTAGGTGTCATTCTTCCGGTGCATCTGCTTTGTATTTTCTTTAATTACTTTTCTTGACAGTTTCATATAACATATTTTCATATTTATCACCCTCCTCCAGCACTTCCCAGATCCAACTCTATTGCTTACCCACCTAACTTTGTGCCTTGTGTTCTTAAATCAGTCAAGACCAATGTGTGCTGCTCAAATATTCTTGGATTTGTGATCTTCCACTGAAGATTGGTCAACCTACCAAAAGTGTTACACTTTTAGACAAAACTGTTTTCTCTCTCTCCCACAGCTAGCATTTACTGATAGCTTCATATCTAGAAGTAGGATTGTGTTCCCAGCTCACTTCTTCATGCTGGAATTTGGTCTGGCTTGGGCTTGGACAGGTTTTGTGGCAATCATTGTGAATTCATGTGTGCAGCTGCCTTGCTGTGTCCAAAAGATGTTTCCTTGTAGTTATTCACTGCCTCTAGCTCTTACCTCTTTCCAAGCCTTCTTTGTTGATAATCTTTGAATTTGGGGATAGTGCTTCCCAGAGTTGAAGTGTTGAGATTGGATCCCATCCAGCAGTCCCAGAGTTGGCAGTGAACTACCTCCACCATATTGAAAGCCTGAGAGACAGAGCCAGCATCCTGGGCCATTGTGATCAAGCTGCTTACCATTATAAAAGTGCTCCTGGTCAGAAAACTAATACGGATATGTATGCAATAAAGACAGATTCAGATGGAAAAGACCTCTAAATGGGTCACACTGTTGGATAAATGTATGTAAGCGAGAGAGAGAGAGAGAGAGAGAGAGAGAGAGAGGGGGGGGGGAAAGAATATAGACAGTTATAAAAGGAAGTAAATGGTTTTAAAAAATAAAACAAAGTCTTTAAAGAGACAGAGTACAGACAGTCATAAATTAAAGGAGTAAAGAAAAATAAGCCATGTAAAGATGAAATATATACAGAGAATCTGGATTATGTATATTATTGTGTTTTCTTTAAATTTTTGATAGTGAATGAGCTAAGTACAGAGAGATATTTGATTCTGGAGGTTGTTAAGCTAAACCAATATATATTGAAAGGTATCTTGACTTCAAAATTATGTCTAAGGATGTGTTACTCTGGAAAAGAGGTTCTACTTTTGTTCCACAGAGAATGAGAACTTGTGGATTCCTTCTAGACTAATGTTTGATGGAACAAGACCCCTGAAAGACCACCAAATACTTCACCCAACAGAAAGCAGGAAGCAGTTTGGAGAGAACTACACCCAAATTCCCAAATATTGTTTATAAAAATTTGTTTACATTTAAAGGGGGATATGCTATAGAGATGAATACTTGGTATTGGTATGGATCTTGGTTTATTGATACAAATTTAATGTCAATAAATATACATATATATATATATATATAAATTTCTGCTCTTGATTAAGGTATTGTGTTTGTGCAGCTCATTTAAAAATGCAATGGATGATCAATAAATACAGGTTAATAGAGAGTCATCTACAATTGCCAAGTTTGTAGCCAGGTTAATTAGGTTTTCTATATGTACAGAGATATATTTCAGATGTCTAGGTATTCTTCAAACCTTTCAAAGACTAATGGGGCTATGACATTTAAAATGTTTAAAAACTTAGGACTTTTCATGGCAATGAGACACATCTGCTCCTGCAAGCACAAATTATTTCAACAGGACAATAGGCATCAAAGAGGTTCCTTATGGAGTTTCCTAGTCATTTGGGCAAGAAACTGCTTTTTCCTGTACTGTTTGATATTATGCTGTATGAACTGGACACACGGAACCCACAGAAAAATGACTGCTAAACTGGTCTAAAGGTGAGATGGTCCTTCAGGGTTTCTGCTTCTTGAAAGAGTCTGCCAGACATTCTGCAAGACACAGAAGAGTCTGATGAACTGCCAACATAGGTGTAACTGTCTTTGAAATTTTCTGCTTTATGGAAAAGTTTACTGGATACTATGGGCCTGTAAGCTGAAGATGGATCCCCCAACATTAAAGAGGAACTATGGGGTGACTGTCTAGGCAGCAAGATGTCTCTGTCAATTCTAGAGTTTTGAAAGTTGCTTATAATGCACTTCCTATTAACTTAGGTAATATTATATCCTTCTGGAGTCTTCAATGCAGTTGAAAAATAGATAGTAATAGTTATAGTTTTTCTTATATATAATAAAAGATAAAGTAAATATAAATATTGTGACTGTAATTCTTGCTTACTACCTGTTTTATTATATGTAATTTTACTATGTTAAAGTTAAAACCTTCCTTTTTCTTTGGACCGAAAAGGGGAAATGGTATGGGAATTCCTTCTGTATATGTGCTGCTTTTATTTGTTAATGAATAAAGCTGTTTTGGCCAGTGGCTTAGCAGAATAGAGCAAGGCGGAATTCTAAGCAGATATAGAAGAAGGTGAAGTCAGAGAGAATGTAGCCACCAAATGATAAAGACATCCTCAGGAGTGTGCTGGAACCTTGCCAGTAGGCCACAACCTCATAGTTTATTAACCCTCTAGATTAATAGAGATATGTTAATTTAAGATATAAGAGCTAGCTAGCGATATGCCTAAGTGATTGGCCAAGCTGTGTTTTAATTAATACAGTTTCTGTGCGATTATTTCAGGTCTGGACAGCCAGACACTAAGAAGCCTTCCTCGCTACACTTTGTAGGTCAGGCAAGCCTTTAATTGTGCTTCTTCTGCCTCAACTTTCTAAGTACCTGAAATTATAGCCAGTGTTATCAGCTGAGCTACTTTTGTTTCTTCTTATCTGTCCTATGCTTTATCCTTTAAAGGTAGATTAGTAAAGTGGCTAATGTGGTTTAAATGAGAATATCCAATATGGGCTCAAATGTTTGAATATTTGGTCCATGGTTGGTGATATTTTAGGAATGCTTAAGATGTGTGGCATTGCTGGAGGAAGTATTTCAAGGCAATATGGTTCCAAAAACCATGTACCATTCATAGCTTACTCTCTCTGCTTTCTGCTTGGGTTTCAGTATGTAAGCCCTCATTCTTTTGCACCAATTTCCATGATTGCCCACATGATAAACTTTTATCCTTCTGGATTAGAAGCCAAATAAATCCTTCATTCTATAAATTATAGGGATGGTGTTTTATTCCAGAATTAGAAAATTAACTAAAACAGTGCCCATACTTCTTTCATGGGCGAAGAAAAGCAAGCTTATAGAGGCTGTGAGAATCTTAAGATAATTGTGTTGTGATACGTGGCACTGAGACTAGAGCCATGGCTTGTCAGCTGTAGACATAAACTCCTTCCTAAATGGAACAGTCGTCTCTTTAAAAGAGACAATGATTATGAATGAGTCAGTGAGTTACAGTGCCTGAATACTCAATGCAGCAAACAACAGAATAGAAGTAAAATCCTCCAAGAGTGACTTTGTATATATATTTATTGGACTATTGTTCATCCATAAAACCAAGTGTAATTTTGTCATTGTGGAAATATTTAGTGAACTAGAGGCCATCATGTCAAATGATATAAACTACATACAGATAAATGCTTCATGATCTCACTCATCCATAGCATCTAAGAAAAGGTGAGCTCAGAGAAGTAGTGGTGTAGGAGGGATCTTCTGTATTTTGTGTTGCTTTCATTGGTTAATAAAGAGAATGCCTTGGCCTGTAGGATAGGACAGCCCTTAGGTGGGCAGAGTAGACAAAACGGAAGCCTGGGGAGAAGAGAAGACGGCAGACGCCATGATGCTCCTACTCGAGATGGATGTAGGTTAGACTCATGCCGGTAAGCCACGACACATGGTGATACACAGACTATTAGAAATGGGTTAGTTTAAGATGTGAGAGTTAATCATGAAGAGGCTAGTGGTAATGGGCCAGGCAGCATTTAAATGAATACAGTTTGTGTGTACTCATTTCGGGTATAAGCTAGCCATGCAGCCGGGAGCTGGGCAGGACAAAGGGCTAGCGCTCTTCTCAGGTGCTGGGAACACAGCCTGCATACCTCCTACTACAAAGTAGAGAGTTTATTCTATGGGATGATGTATATACTGGTCAAACACTCAGCATGCTAATATCTGCAAAAAGTTTTTGAGATGAAGACATGCTATTTGACCCTTTTAGCTAAAAGTAGCTGCCAGATTTTGCCTATTCTAACAAGTGCATAGAGGTTTGTGACACTCAATATAACTGATATAAATATAATCCCCTCACAAACCACTGGGAGATAAATCTGCCTGAGGAGTTATTAGTCATGCACTTCTCTACCAACCCTTGTCTGATGTCATGTAGATCCAAGGTAGAAACGGGTCATTTCAAAACCTTCCCACATTCTACAGCTATTTTTGGACAACACACTACTATAATGACATGACCTCTCCATCTGGGTAAAAGAGCCACTCTGACAGCTGTTAAAGTCCCAATTGTTTTATGATGCACGAAGATCCCACTATCACAAAGTATCCCTTCAGGGAGGGAAGTAAATATAGTGATATTATTTTCACTCCTAGTATTGTTCAGTCAGTGAGTTATATTTTTTTTGGTGTTGTTGTTGTTTGAGGCAGTCTTGCCCAGGCTAGTTTCAAACTTTTGATCCTCCTGCCTCAGCCTCCAGTGCTAAGGTTATGAGTATGTGCCACATACACATCTTTTCATTCTTCAATTAAACTAAATTAAAAGCATTGCAACAATCAGTCATTGGTTACCCTTGATGTTTTAGACACCATATCTGGTGCCACAAGGAAACAGGGTTAAGACTCAGACAAGATAAGCAAGGCAGGACTGATATAGAAGGGCAATAAATGCTTAAACAAATTAACATGAAATTGCTTCACAATTATCTTTACTGAGTGCATAGACATCCACCCTAAGCTGTACCCACCTGTGGGAAGACACAAGTAATGAATGAACACAACTGATACAGAATTTGCCAAGGATCTCATTACAGTCCAGGCCGGAAGCCATAAAAGGAGGCAAACCCAGATGGTGATAACAAGTTATCAGAACCCTGAGCTGTGGAAGAAGTGAAAAGACGTTCCTCAGAGCAGAAATAGTCGAGTTGATGTGGCAAATGCTCTAGACTGGCGATGTACAAGTTGCTATGGAACACAGGATGCACTGTGCACTGATAAAGCTCCTGGTGAGGTAGGGAAGAGTTAATAGTAACAGAGATCCCTGGGATGAGCTTTCACTAACAAGAACATTGGCAAATAGAAAGGGAGCAGGGTCACTCTAAAATGGAGGCAGCACAGGCTAAATTTATGTTGACCGCAGAATACGACCACATGAGGACATCTTTATCACTACCCTAGAGGGAAGCTGATGCTGTCCCTCATCACTTGAACTTACGGTCTCCTATAAAATCTTGGAATGATGTATGCAGGAAAGCATGTAGGGCACAGAGCGGTGAGCAAGATGGGTTGGGAGCAGGAGCATTGGTACAGGAGAGTTGAAAGGAGATGCCTGAATTTCCTGGGACTCCCATAACAAAGCATTCTAAGTTGAGTGGCTTAAGACATAGAAATGAATCCTTTTGCAGTTGTAAAGGCTTTGAAGTTGGAAGTGAGGGTATTAGTAGTGCCATTGTCCCTTCAAAGCTCCCTCTTATATTTGAAATGTGTGTTTTTTTATATTATGAAGGACTGGACCCCTATCATCACACCTTAATGGTCTTTTGTGATCACGTGACTCTGGGTTTAAATTTCCCTCTTTCTGTAAAAGCAGCTGTCATTTTGAATTATGACCCTACATTAGGAAATAACTTATTTTCAAAGAAAGTCAAATTCACAGGTAGTAAGGTTAAGATTTCTATATATTTTTGTAGAATGCAAATCAACCCTTAACAATGACATAGGAGACAGTTATAGCTGGGAAATAATGATACACCGAAGGCTTGGGGAAACTGCTACCAGCTGCTAAGCTGAAGTATAACAAGACCTGTTTTGAAATGTTAACCCTGACAGCCCAGCCTTTCAATAGAGCACAATTAGACACAGTGATTTTTTTTTCCTTCTCACAGTTACAAAAACACCTTTTGAAAAACTGTGTTCTATTTGCCTTTTGCAAATCAAAGAAAGTAAAATATGCATCCTCTAAACAATAGGATCCTGTGAGTTGAGAGGTTATTTCCTCACTTTGAAGCCATTTTCCTGACCCCATCTTGCAAGACAACAATTACTTTCTCTCTCAGAATCCATTTGTTGGTTGACTTTTAGCAAGCACTTGTATGTTAGAGTAAAATGCTGTCTAATTGAATAAAGTCAGTTCTACGGGTGACTGTCAGTGCCTTGGTACTCTGTGTGATGTTTCCCCCAAATTTAGCAATCTTGTTCGCCTTCAATTGTGACATGCAGCAAGGTTTTGCATGTGGTTCCTGGAACTCTAAGGTACAATAGTACCCTCAGGAAGGCACTGGGATTACTGAGGGCTATGTGCCCATGGCCAGTTTCGCTCAGCTAAGTAAAAGAAAGTCTGTTTGCGTGTTAGATGGAGTTCAGGGTGCTCATTCATTTCGCAGCTATTTAAACTACTAAAGCCGGAACTTCAAAACAGCAGTGAATGGTAGCAATGGAAGCCATTTTGAAAGTCATTTTTTTTCCAGTCCACATTTTCCTGATGAATAAGAATTGTGCTAGTTAATTTTCAGTTGCTATAATAAAATATCTGAAGTTTATGTACTTTACGAAAGAAAGGGTTTGTTATCGAGGCATGGTGCACATCTGTAATCCCAGCACTCAGAAGGTAGAGACAGGAGGATCAGGAATCCAGGCCAATCAGTTCAAGGGTGACTGTAAGTATGCTGTCAGACTTCTGGACAATGGAGGGGTAAGTTTACTCTTTTCTCCTCCTCTTCCTTTCTCAAGGCCAAGGTGTTTCATCCACAATGATCGAATCAATAGCAACATGTGACACCAGGCCACACCCAGCATGTCCCATTTACATGTGACACCAGGCCGCACCCAGCAGCCGCTTGTTCTTTGCATTCACTCTGCTTCTAAGACCAATGCACTGCTTCTCAGGACTCCAATTCCTACAGGAAACAGAGACATTGAAAAGAAGGTATTAGTCCCACAATCCCTCTGGGGATTAAAATGATTTCCTGAAATGCCCCCAAACGTTATATAGATTTACTAATGGGCTAAGGATGTAGCTCAATTGCTAGGGTGCTTGCCTAACTTGCACAAAACCTTGGGAGCACGGTGATGCATGCTACTTGTAATTCCAGTGCTTGGAGATGGAGATGGGAAGATAAAGTTTATCCTTGGCTACATAGCAAGTTCAAGATCATCCTGGGCTACATGAGATCTGGAGAGAAATTAACTTTCAGAAATAAATTCTGAGCAGATAGTGTTCACCTTCAATCCCAGTACTTAAGAGGCAGAGGCAGATGGATCTCTGTGAGTTGGAGGCCAGCCTCGTCTACAGAGTGAATTCAGGACAGCTAGGGCTGTACACGGAGAAACCCTTTTACAAAAACCAAAATAAACAAATAAATAAGCAAATAAATAATGAGCAAATGAATAAATAAAAAGAAAATAAATATAAATGCTGATTTGGTAATTCTAGGTGTTAGAGGGCTATTAGTTATGGGATGTGGAGGCTTAAATGTGGTGGACAAATGGTCAGCCCTGTGTAGAGATGCTCAGATGTGAGTGAGTTTACAATGTATCTGTTCAGTTTATGTTTCTCAGAGAAGGTTGGCAGAGTTTCTTCAAGACAACATAATGAGGTGTGGCAACTCAGACTGAGGCAGCTGTTCCTGAGCATCATGCCCGCTCTTCTGGCACCTTGAGTTTCTGTATTAGTTGAGCCCCTTCAGGCTTTGTCCCTCTGCTGACCTCTGGCCAGGTTCTAGATCCTGCCTTTCTCTGCTTTACCCTAGGAATCTTCACTGCCTCTTCTTTATGGGGAGGTGCACAGGCAGCCATAGCTTGCCCATACCATAATATATTCTACCACTTCTGAGAGTTCTCAAGCCACTGCTCCTGAAAGTTAGCTCTTACACTCTTCCCATGCCGATTCCTTAGCCTTGAGGAAAGGAATGCAATTGAACTGTCCCATTTAGGACTGAGAACCTCTCAGTCTCTTATTCTCTGCATACTGACAACTTGTGGGGTTTTGTATTAATTGCTGTCTGCTACTAAGAGGCTTTTTGATGAGAGTACGGCAATAAGTAATGAGAAATTGTTTTAGTGCTGTATCCATTTAGCAGTGTAATAATAGTAGGAATTCCCTTAAACTGTGGGTTCCCATAGAGCAGACCTCAAAATCAGTTGTTAAAAGTGGTTGGTTACTCCCATGGCATCTGTACCACTCTTGCACTTGTGGGCGTATCTTGCCAGGTAAGTCCTTATTATAGCTAGAAGGTTTCACAGCTGGTGAGATTGATGAGTATACTTCTTCTCTAGTAGCATGGGTACCTTCGTCTAGCACTATAAATACTTGCCAGGAAGAATGAAGATTCCACTTGAGGAACAGCTAAATTTCCTTCTATTTTTGAGACAGATTTTGCTGGGCTAGCACCAAACTCTCAATAATCCTCCTGCTCCTCCTGAGCCCTGGAATTACAAGCATGCATCTCTACACCTGGCCTTGAGCCCCTTTGCTCTCCCTGCTTTTCTCAAACAGGGTCAGCCCTTCGTCAGGCTTGAGCAATGAATAGCACACCGACTGCTAACTAAGGAATTCCAGGTACTTCTTATCGGTGAAAACCTGGTAAATGGGGTACCACCGTTGCCAAACAAGTGCACCTTAGCCTACTGTATCCTACTTTTAGCCTACTTTGTCCACAAAACTTCCATAATTAAAAGAAAAAATTAAAAAATGCATGCCAAGTTACATTTGAATATCATACAAACAAACACACTTTGAAGTGTAAGTATGCCCTGTACAGTGTCTGGATTGTACTTTTACCCACGCTATCTTACTGATTGTAATTCAGATGTAACTGGGCCTCATGTGTTTAACCTGGCACCTACCTTCCCACACCCAATGCAAGGATTCCTGGGATAGACAGCAAGTTAAAGCCCAGCTAGGCAAGAGACCAATGAACTGACTGTGCTGGTTGTAGGTTGTAGTGTTACAGCTGTGGAGTTGCAGAGATTTCCTGACTATTCAGGAAGCCAGGCTATACTTAAAGTCACAATACGACAGCTCTGGGAGAAGGTAGAGGCACAATAGGACAGCTCTGGAGGGGTAGAGCCACAATAGGACAGCTCTGGAGGGGTAGAGCCACAATAGGACAGCTCTGGAGGGGTAGAGCCACAATAGGACAGCTCTGGAGAGGTAGAGCCACAATAGGACAGCTCTGGAGGGGTAGAGACACAATAGGACAGCTCTGGAGAGGTAGAGACACAATAGGACAGCTCTGGAGGCTGGAGCTGCAATAGGACAGCTCAGCTCTGGAGGACAGGTGTCCTGACTATCAGGAAGTCAGGCTATCTGAAGCTGGGGTGCAGTGGGGGATGGTCTCTTAAGAGACATCCCTGCCAAGGCCTTCTATTTTGCTCACCAAAGACTCTTTTGAGAAAGATATTTATTTGGGAAGGAGGACTTCTGGAGAGTAGCCACCTCTGCCAGGGAGGCATAAATGGTGGCCTCTAACTGAAACAGGCAGAGAGGCTTATTATAGGGCTTCTTAGGGTAGAGTTTTCCCATGGAGAAGAGGGATTGGTTAGTTTTCCCTGCTCAGGGATTGGTTAGTTTAGTTGGTCAGGAGAAGAGATAACTGTGATTTTATGGCTAAACTGTGTTTCTTCACTGGTTCTTTTTAGCCATCTGACCCTAATCTTAGGACCAGGGCATATCTCTTTTACTGGCTCTGGATTATAGGGACAAAGTGTGTTTCTTTGGCACTGGTCTCAGAGTCAGGGCACATGTCTTTCTTTAGTCCTGGGTTCAGGGATAAAGATGGTTCTTTCCCTGGGCCAGGTCTCAGATCCACGATGTATTTCTTTCACTGGCTCAGGGTTCAGAGTCAGAGTGCTCAGTGATTGGTTGACTTCCTGCTACAGTTGTCCCTTTTACCCTACAGTGGTGGCAGATTGGAGAAGAAGCTAAGCCCTTCTCCTATCTTATATTCTATAGAATGCTCAGATAGTGTAGCTCTCCATGTTCACCCATGCTCAAGGCACAGCCTTTACTGTCTTCCACTGTAATCATGGGTTTTCGTGTCTTACTCTCCATGGAGCTTCGAGCTTCTCAAATGCTGGGGTTGGGACTGACAAATTCTCAGTCTTTACCTTGTGCATGATATGAATGGGGAGAAGTTGGAAATTTTTTTCTTGTTTATGTGTTGGTTTATTTATTTATTTTTTATTTATTTGTTCTAGAAAGAATTTTATGGTCTTGAACTTGCCATAGCCCAGGATGACCTTGAACTTCTGATCTCTTGCTTTTACTTCCTGCACGCTGGGACAGCAGGTGTGTAGTACCATAATCAGATTTTATACAGTGCTATGGGTCAAACCCAGGGCTTCATTTATGCGAAGTAAACACTCTATTAACTGAACTACATACCCAGACATATCTTAGTAAACAAACACATGCATAAATATGTAAGTGAATGCCTCAAATTGTGTAAGTTCAAAGGGGGCTGATTTGTGAAAGGAAGGCCTGGCTGGCCCTGCTGTATACTAGAGGGGTGGGTCTCTACCAATAGGGATCTTAACCTCTTTTGCTCCCTGCTCTTAGTGGACATGTGGGCCATAAACCAGCAGGTGTATACACAGTTGATCAATATACTATTATATTTCCCATGATACTCTCCTTTCCTAGCTCCATTAGCATTTCAGAGGCCCTTGGTCCTCATCTCCCACTATACTGCCAGGCTGGGTGGACAGTGAGTAGGGGAAGGGCAAGGCAGCCAGCAGGAGAGAGTTTCATTTTCTGTCAGAGGTGACTACAACATTGGCTGAGATAGAGGAGAGATGGGCTCACTTAAAAAGGAAGCAAGCTATGACCTAGGCTTACAGCCACATGGAGCAAGTGACTGGGTTGGGCAAGGCAGGGGAGCTGTTAACTGTGAAGAAGTTTGGGATGTGGCAGGTCAGGAAAATGGCTAGAGTCCAGGTTCCCCACTACCACCATATGGACAGGATGGGAGGGACACTGAACCGGAGCTGAGAATGGGGAAGGCATAGGGACTGTGAGAACTTCAATAACCCCATACACAGCAGGGGCTCTGTGACCAGCTGAGGAAGTTGTGAGATACACAATCAAGGAACAGAATGACCTCTGTTGCAGCCTATCTACCCATGGTGCTCTTCTCCCATCTCTTTGCACCCCTCACTCATTACTTCCAAGCCTCTGCTTCAATGTCACTTTCTTGTAGAGGCCTTTGTTGACCTCCCTGAGTTAAAACTGACCCCTCAAGTGATGCATTTACTTTGCATTAAAATGAAATTCACAGAATAGAAAATCAACTATTTAAATATATAACGTGTTGGCATTTGGTACTTTTACAAAGCTGTGCAGCTATCATTTTGATCTAGTTCCAAGACATTTTTATCTTTTCAAAAAGAGACCCACACCCATTAAGCAGGCACTCCATATTCCTTAGTACTCCAGTCTCTGGCACTTTCTAAGATGCCCTCTGTTTCTATGGAAATTACACATAAATGAATTCATGTATTAGACTGTCTTCTGTCTGGCCGTTTCTGCTTAGTATAATGCTTTAAAGGGCCAGTTGAGTTGGATTAGGCACCAAAGGTTCATTTCTTTTTCTAGCTGAATATTATATTGTTGTAGAGATGGACCACATTTTGTTCATTCACCAGCTGCTGGAGATTTGAATTTTTTTAACCTCTTGCCTGTTCTTCTATGAATGCTACTGATATGAATATGGGTACAGAAATTCTGGTGTGAACATAAGTTTTCAATTACTTTGGGTATATACCTAAGAGATGAATAGTCACATCACGTGATGACTCAATCCTCACCTTATTGAACAAATGACCCAAATGTTTTCTACTGCGGCTGCACACTTTTTTCCCTTCTCACAGAATTTCACTATTCCAGTCACTATGCACCTTTCAATATCATTTGCCATTCTTATTATACACACTCAAGTAGGTATCCTGTGCTACCACATCGTGGCATTAGTTTTGGGGGGAGAGGTTTCCTCCTTGAATGATGGCTCATTCAAGTGCTCATGATGTCAGAGGTCTCATCTGGCTGTTCTGAGTTCTATCTTCAGTGTCTAGCTCCTCAAATGGAGACAAAGCTGATGTCTCAGTAAACATATTCTTTCTGAATGAATCCTTGCCTCCCAGGCCAGGGCTTGCCACAGTGAAGGTCCAGAGTGGCTATGTGTTACATATGTTTGGCTCAGTGGCCTTAGGACACAGTCCAGCATCAAAGGGTGAAAAGTTATCAGGGTCATCCAAATGGTAGAACCCAAGTCATATGGGTTTGGCCTCAGCATAGCACACCTTTTCCCAAGAAACCCAGGCAGGAGATCTACCCATGAGAAGGGCATTTGATCTCAGTGGCATTCAAGCAGCGCCTTCCTCTACTGCCTCTTTGGATCTGGAGACTCTGGAAACTGAATCTCTTCAGATGTAGCTTCTGGCAATTGGCATCTATTGCACACAGCCTCAGAGGTCAGGAGATCCATTTGCTGCCTGCTGGGGAAAGAGAGATCTTGATGGGAACACATGACATGTAGGTTTCTAGCATATCTTTTGCAGTTCTTTTAGGATGGGGCATTGTGGGGCTTGAAGGATGCAGATCCTGGCCCTCACTCCTTGACATCAGTCACAAGCATTGGCACACATTCTACAGGTTCCCCCACCCCCACCCCAGGACAGCCGTCAGAGAACTCTTTTATATTTTCTCAAAAAGTTATGCATAGATATACCATATGGCCCAGAAATTCCACCCTTTAGAATAAACTCCAAAGAACTGAAGCATGTGTTCAGTTCAAAACATCGATGTCCACAGCAGCACTATCTACAACTACCAAGAGGTAGTAAAAACACAAATGGCTAACAAACAGATGAATGGAGAAAATATGCTATTGCCACACACCAGACTATTGTTCCACAATAGAAAGCCTTGCTGCAATGATATGTAAGTACAATATGGATCCTGTGCTAGTTAGTTTTTGCTGACACAAGATACAGTCACCTGGGAAGAGGGAACCTTAACAGGGGAATTGCCTCCATGAGCTTGATCTGTGGGAAAGTTTTGGGGGGGGCATTTTCCTGATTAATGATTGATGTGGATGAGCCCTGTATACTGTAAATGATCCTAGATGGCATAAGAAAGAAAACTGAGCCAATAGGCAAGCCATTGTGATCAAGCTGGTAAAGCAGTGTTTCTTCATGGCTTCTGCTTCATTTCCTGCCTCCAGCTTCCTATTTTGAGTTCCTGCCTTGGCTTTCATTAGTCATGGGCTATGATATGATAAGTGTAAGCTAAATTAACCCTTTTGTTCCCGAGTTGGTTTTGGTCAGTGTTTTATCACAGAAACAGAAAAGTGATGTAGGAGGGATCTTCTGTATTTCTTTGCTTTCATTGGTTAAATAAAGACTCTGCCTGGCCTGTAAGATAGGACACAGCCCTTAGGTGGGCGGAGTAGACAGAACAGAGTTATGGGAAGAAAGGAAGTGTGAGAGCCGCCATGAAGCCGCCAGGATCAGACATGCTGTATCTTCCCAGTAAACCCACTACCTCGTGGTGACTTATGGACTATTTAAGAATGGGTTGAAATAAGATGCAAGAGCTAGCCAAGCAAAGGCTAGAGATAATGGACCAGGCAGTATTTAAATGAATATAATTGTCATGTGGTTATTTCGGGCATAAGCTAGCTGGTGGCTGGGAACCAGGCACTGGGAAAACGGCCCCAATTTTCAGCGGTGGGACACAGCTGCCCTCCTATTGCAACAGAAAAGCAAACTAGAAGAATTTATGACACTCAGGACAGTATCCTATCTGACAGAATCTAGATATAACAAGTGACATTATATATAATTCCACTTACAGGAAATGGTCCAGAATGGGACATCTATAGAAGTAGAAAGTAGATTAGTGGTTGCCAAGAGCTGGAGGGGGAGCTGCTAGGTAGCTGCAAGGTGGGGGCAGGGTGTCCTTTTGACTGATGGAACTGTTTCAGTACCAAGTAGACATGTTTTTTACACAGTGCTCTATTTGTACTCAATGCCACCAAATTGAACACTTTAAATGGTTAATTTTATGCTGTGTGAATTTCCTTCTTTTAAAAGACAGACCTCTATACCTAATGCCCACTTTGGCCTTAGGATCGAAAGCCCTCACTTAGGGATCAGTTTCAGGCAAAAGCAGAAAATAGTAGGTAGGTTGATACCAGGAATTACTGGACTTTGGCACAAATGTCCACTTAGTTCACATAAGACCCCAATGTTCTGTTCTAGTACCTTCAATTAGCATTTTCCCCTTGAGATGAATAGTCAAATTAGTAGCATTGTTTGTGTCCATCCTGAGCCAGTCTCCAGAAATGATGTCATGAGCTATTCCTATGTTCTTTCACATCTGGATGGCCCCTGAGAGACCTCTGGGGCTGCACTGAGCCAAAGTGTGGTGGTGTTGCCACTTACTCTGGCAGTGAGAAGCAGCATTGACAGCTCTTCTGGAAGATGGGTTTTGTCACTTCAGAAAGGACTCTTTTCTTTAGGTCTGCAGCGCGGAGAGTTGTGCACAAGCTTGGTCTGGCCTAGGAGGGGATATTCAGGTGAGTCATGCTTCCACAATCAGCCTAGTTGTTCACTAAGGCTTCTGTAAAATGCTAAAGACCTCAAAAAGAGCAACTAGGCTTTAGGGGCCAGTGCTAGTCCCAGAGAATGTCTTAGAGCTTCCTGCTGGCCATGAAAACACCTTCGTTATGAACCAGATCCCAGCAGGATCTTCAGGAAAGACTTGAAGCTAGGCTGCTGTTTTGGTATTGCTGGGTCCTAACATCTTCCTTGGGGGAGGGGGTGGAAGGTGCAGTGTCAGTGACCACAGAATCAGGTAGAAGGTTTACAGTAGACTCATTTATTTAACAGCAAGGAAAAACTTGGATAGCCTCCCATCACCTTATAAACTTATATACGCCTCCATCGCAGGCATTCTGATCCAATGACAGTTGACATTTCATGCTAGGCACAATCAGGACCTCTGACAGTGCCTGTTGCTAGGCACTCAGGAAACACTGCTTGGTGGCTCCTACATATCCACCCTTTTTTATTTATTACATAGGGTGCTTAGTGGGAGCCAGAGTTCTTTGCTCAGGCCTTGTTGAGCCCACCTCAGGAGGGTTCAGCAACTAGATTGCCTGTCTTAGATTGGACTGCTGAACAAGCCCAAACCCATCTTTGACTACCAGTCCTCAAAGAGCATTCATTCCTGGAGAGCTGCCAAGGCGGGGGGTACTAGGTAACAGGAGCCTTTTGAATAACATAACCATGCATGCATAACCTCCTGTGAAGGACTGCTAGGAGGATGCCTAAGAGCCATTAACACCTGAAAAGTCGCTTTAGTTGCTGTCTACTGGTGTTGGATCTGCTGCATGAGACATTTAAGAAGAATAAAGGCTAGCAAAACCACTCCCACCAGTTAATGCATATGTGAATATCCAGGAGGGATCCATAGCCTTTTTTATATTATGCCAACCTTTTTTTATTGTTAAAAGAGAAATTGACATTTACTCCCCTTGTCCCAGGCCCTCCCGCTCCTCCAATATCCCTCCTCCCTCTCCTTGCTTCCTTAAGAGGGGGCAGGATACCCTGCCCTACCCTGCCCTATGGGAAGCCCAAGGCCCTCCCCCCTCCATCTC
>JAQHUG010000281.1:592596-680334 GCA_028555095.1 Dicrostonyx torquatus | reverse complement strand
TCAAGATGTCATTGTTTTTTACCGCTGAGTAGTATTCTAATGTGTATATATTCCACACTTTCTTGATCCATTCTTCCATTGAGGGGCACCTAGGTAGTCAAAGGCCATAACCTCTGCCCTTAATAAATCAATTTGTTAGGGGGGCAATGAGAGCAAGAAAGGGGAGTGTATATATTACCCATCCTGGGTTATTCCTTCCTTGGTGGAAGCAGGCTGATCCATGGCTGGACATACATCTCTTACTGGGATTCATATTGGCGTTGTGGCAGTCTGAGGAAGAACACACAGATACCCTCTCCCACGGGGTAGCCACGGGTTAGCAGGGGGGCTAGAGGCTGCCATTGGTGATCTCTCTGTCTCACCAGGGGCAGGGGTGTGTTCCTTGGAAGGGATGCCCAGTGCTTGTAAGCTGGGCTGAGTCCCTTGTCATCAAAACTGAAAAAGTTCATATGGTAAAGGACCTCTGTTAATGCCAGATGAGGATCTCTCCTAGCCTCTGGCGAGATAGTCCTGGCCAACAACTCCTTAAGAGCTCTGTTGGTCCTCTCCACAATGGCTTGTCCCTGTGGATTGTAGCGTATGCCAGTGGTATGGGAAAATTTCTAATAGTCCAGAAAGTCATTGAATTGTTGAGAGGAATAGCCACGACCATACAAATACTTACAAGTAATCATAAATAAGATAAATATGTTAAGTTGTAATAACATTTTACTGAATATATATGTCACATCTTTTATCATCTAGTTTTCATCATCTAGGTATCATTTTTAGCATATTTCTCTGTCTGTCTGTCTATCTATCGATGATCTATCTGTGTATCTATCTTCTATATATCTATTTTTCTATTGATCTATTTATTTTACGTATCAGTCTGTCAATATATACTGAAGTTGCTTAGCCAAAGAAAGGTACTAAAGAGTCAAAAATAAGGGGAGAAATAGAATTTGGGGAGATAATAGAGTTTTGACAACAATAGTCCCTAGAATTTTGGTTTTCTTCTGTCCCACACCTGGTGGCTCTTCTGATATGAAACAGAAACTCTGAATTTTTCTTCTAATAATGTGCTTGGGTTTACAGAAGGAGAGAGTCACACTCCAACTCCAAAGCCAGTTTTAATTTTTAATTGAATTGGGACTTCAGCTTTTCTGAGAATTAAAGAGATACAGGTGTTTAGGCAGTGAGCTCTAATATGTGACAGGTACCAGTTCTCAGGCCTCTGAGTTTCTATGGGAATCTGAAAAGGTCAGTGTGAGTGAAGGATGGGGAGTGGAGGAGGGGACTGCATGGGGCTGTATCTTTATTGGAAGTGTAGGGAGCCCTGCTATGATCTTGTTTTTTGGCAAGTGATTGTCAATTAGTTTGGTATTATAGCCAAAATGATAATGTCTGATAAACCATTCAGTCCAGGGATGTCCAGGAGATTAATCAGTCCTGTCCAGTTAATGTCTAAATGTGGTTCCAACTAAAGGCATGTCACCATTCAAGGATCACTCACATTGTCCCACGAATCTGAATATTTTTCACTCCAGTGCCACAAAAATATTGCTTGATCTCCAAATCAATCTCAATTTCCTGCAAAACGAATCTGAAGGCCCAGAATAATTTGCCTTTGGTCTACATTTTTAGTATAAACCTTACCAAGAGCCGGGCATTGGTGGCACACACCTTTAATCCCAGCACTCGGGAGGCAGAGGCAGGCGGATCTTTGTGAGTTCGAGACCAGCCTGGTCTACAAGAGCTAGTTCCAGGACAGGCTCCAAAAGCTACAGAGAAACCCTGTCTCGAAAAACCAAAAAAAAAAAACCTTACCACATTGACTCTAAGGGGTTGGTCATCCATGTTTACTTTTGTGAAGCTAAAGGTGCTGAGGTGGGCATTTGCTCCCTGCTCTATGGTGGCTCTATGATTTCTGGCAAGAGCTTCTCTATAAATTGCCAAATAAAGGGCCACATGTGCTTTACCATCTTATTTAGCTATTCTACTTTTTTGGTGTCTGGAAAATGAACTCAGGCGGGCAGATTACAGGTATGCACCCCCAGGTGCACAGCTCGCCCCTGCTCTCAAACATCACCAGCATGTGACACAGGGGGTTGGCCTCAAGGGGACAGCTCCAGTGGCACCAGGAAAGAAGCCCAAGCACCAGCAGCACCCAACTGAAGATCAGCCCCAGGTAGCCAAGGGAATACACTTACAGAAGCAGCATGATGCTGTGACCACTGCTGCATCGACCCACCAACTGCCAAGGGGATCAGTAGCGGTGAGGACACGCCAGAGTGAGCAGCCAGTTACACCCCTACTCTGCAGGCCCAAGCTCCCACAGCTCAGACCACCCACCGAAGTCCCAGCGGGCCCCACAGAAGCAGCAGGTACCTGGAAGACGCTGGTGGGCTCTGACACCTGGGGCAGGCCAGGCAGCAGGACCTGGGACCCCAGCTTTGCAGACTGATCAGGACCACCTGGAAGGACAGAAGCACTGGGAGAAGCAGGCAGTCAGATGACAGACACAGCCTAGCAGAGTCTGAGCGGGGGCCCACAGCCTTCCCTGCGGCCTTGTTGCACACCAGGCTAGGGAAGCCTATTACCTCTGAGGCCACACCTCAGAGTGTCACCTACACCCAAGGCTCTGACAGCACCTCTGTCAAGCAGGAAGCTCACACCTGTCACAGCTCATACACATCAGGCCTGGCCAGTCCAGGCCTCTGGGCCCTTGTCCCCCATGTTGCCATGCAACTCACTTCTCCCTGCTGAGGTGAACGTGACACTTTCACAGATGACAGGTCACTCTGCCCGCCTGTTAGCACCCCTCTGAGAAGGACAGCTGGCAGTCAAAAGTCAACAGGGCTGGGAAATTTTATTGGACCCTTATGTCTAGTGATTAGTGGGGAACGTCTGTGGTTCTTTAGGCTACAGCTGTATGCCCACACAGTGTCTCTGGAAGAGGAAACGGGGTTTGGGAGCCGAGAATTGGTTCTGCCTCCTGGGGTGTCAGCCCTTATGGCAAACAGAAACATGAAAAAAAATGCCTTCCTAACCAGGTGGGCAGACAAACACAAAGGAAAGAATGGGGGGGGGTCCCAATGCCTTCTTGTCAAAGGGATTGATGGGCCTTTCAAAGGAAGGAAAGGATGGGGGTCTCTACGCTTATCAGCTGAGGGGACCAAGGGGCCTTTCACTGAAAATACATGGTTTGGGGACGCTGTGCTGGACAAAGCACAAAAACTAGAGCCACAAGTCTTTCCTGATCTTCAAAGAAAACCGTGTGTGTGTGTGTGTGTGTGTGTGTGTGTGTGTGTGTGTGTGCGCGCGCGCGCGCGTGCATGTGTGTAGCACACTTGTAGGCATGTTGTACCATGGTGTGTATGTAGAATTGGTTCTCCTTCTACCATGTAGGTTCTAGGGCTTAAATTAAGGTCGACTTGGTAGTAAACCCCTTTGCCTGACAAGTCATTCCTCTGGCCCCCTTTCCTGATCTTTGTCAGTCACCTGAGCTTGCAGTGCTTTTAAGTAAGTCAGCCCACTCCCTTTTTTAGACAAAGGCAGGTAGCACAGTCTACCGCAAATTTGCCAGCGACCGTCCTGCCTTAGTCTCCTAAGTACTGAAATTACGGGTTATGCTCCAAGCCCAGAGCTTATGCTTACTTAAAAGTTAAATTTAATAAGGAAAGTTATGGACTAATAACAAGAAATTTAAAGATATAGTAGATCCAACTACTGCCTTAGTGCTACCCATAGGGTTCATACAAATCATGGTACGCACTGTGTCACAAATGTGGCTGCAGATGGCCATTGTAACCCTATGATTTCTTATTTAATTGCACTAGGGGAAAGAACCAGGGAAGGTCTCAATGGAACCATTTAGTTGACTTGCTCAGCCCTGGATCAGTGACAGAAAGAAATGCCACACATTGTTCAGATTAACCCTAGAATCCTGCATGTGATTAGGACCTGTGTGTCACCAGTCCAGTCCCTACTTAGACATTTGCCAAGTCAGGCAGTTCCATCTCAGGGCTTCTCCAACCCCCATGCCTCCTCTGACACAGCACTGCTGTTAAAATGTACTCAATGAGGACTCCTTGCTGTCAGTTCTGGGAGGTCAGGGGCTGTCCTGGGTCCTCTGCAGCCTCAAACACTGGACCAGAAGGGCCGTTATGCATTATTTGTTGAACAGTGTGGAGTATGAAGGAACGAGTGGGTACAATTGCCCTGAGTAGTATGGGCAAAGGGATAGGAGTGGGGTTGGGAAAAGCCATAGGTAATACGTGAAATTAAAATTGAAACTTAACAAGGAAAGTTATGAATTCCTCATATCATAATCATATTATAATGAGACAATAGATACGTGGTAGATCCATCTATTACCAAGATTTTTAGCCTCTTATTGACACCCATATAGTGAAACTATTTTTCTTGTGGCTCTTGATGGGCCGTTGTCTAGCCCAGCTCTTCTGATACTGAATAACTGTCCCATGAGAGGAAAGACCTCAATCATGACCTTTGTTTTACAATGTGGTACCCCACGCAGTAGGTGTCCAGCAGATGCTTTTCCATGTGAATAAATGGACGGTTGGGTGGGTAAATGGATGGATTGATGGACGAATGGGTGGAGAGGGAACTGGGACAATAGTGAGCAGGTTGGGAGGTGGTGCTGGGAAAAGTTGTAGGAGCGAGTCTTGTGATAGGATGGTATAGAGTTTCCTGCCTATAAAGGCCTGGTGGAAGCAGGGTGTCCCCATGAGTGAACATCAAAGCAGCCCAAAGTCCTAGAACCTTTGTCCTAGTGGGCATCCCTGATCAGCAGCTGGAGGCCAGGCAGCCTGTGCCCACAGTAGTCCTGAGCCATCTTCCCTCCCTCCCTCCCCCTTCTGTGCCTGCCTGACCTTGCCTCACCTTCTAGATTTGGAACACAGTAGTGTCCTAGTCTGGTTATTAATAATACTCAGGGCTCATGCTAATTAGGGCTTGCTCCAGGAACTCTTTCTCAGTGCCAGGCCCTGGATCTCCTTTCAAAACTAGCAACCTGGGAATTATCCCCATGTCATGCCTAGAGGGGCTTTGGATTGGTGTACAGGCGGTGAGGTCCAGCCTAAGAGATTTTGGGTGCGTTATACCATGGGAGACAGGATGTTAGCAGAAGCCCGAGGCAAGGTGTAGGGTAGTCCTCTTTAAAGGAAGACTGAGGTCAGAGGACAGCTTACGTAAGCTGGTTCTCTCCTTTCACCGTGGATTTGAGAATTGAACTCCAGTTGTCAGACTTGCTTAGCAAGTGCTTTTACTTGTTGAGCCATTTCGCTGGCCCTAGAGACCCTGTCTTAAATGAGTAAGATGGATGTCCTTCTGTGGCTCCCATACGCACACAAATGCAACAATCACAACAAAAATGAAATATCAAGGTCAGCAGGAAGGAGTCATGCCAAAATGCTCAATGTTTCTAGTTCCTTAATCACAGCCTTGGTGTCCCAAGTGGGTAGTAGACAGGGCTCATTTGCCAGGTATTGGGAGGATTGCAGACTGGGCTGCTACCTAGCAGAGGTTTAAGGCTTTGAGCCCTCTCATGGGCAGGAAACAAATGCAGGGCCTGCCAGTGTTGGCATGGGTCCAGTTGGAAGAAGCAGTGCCAGGTTTGAGGTGGGTGTGGGCATGAGGTGAAGAGTGGCTTGAGTCCTGGGCGCACTTTGCTCCAGGCACCCATTGCTCCCTGGAGCAGGGGACGTGGAGAGCATGTGTTACTGTTAAATGGCTTCCTGATAGAGAACCAGGCCTCTCTAAGTTGGAATCCGTACAGCTTTCAACTCTTCTTCCTGGATGGTCCATTTTACTCTGAATATTTGGGGAAAATCAAAACAAGACAAACAGACACTCCACAAGGTCTGCATCTCATTCTTCCCAGTGGCAATAAACCCTACCGAGGAAGTTGGTTTGTTGGCTAGTAGATCATAGATATTCCCTAGCCTCCCTGATAGCCTTCTCCCTACACAGGAAGAGGAGGCCAGCTCTTGAATTGCACAATTTCCCTCCAGCTTCCTGTCAACTACAATGGAAATTCAGGAGCCTCTGGGTTTTTATGGAGGAGAGGCCCAGGAGAGCTGTAATGTGGACAGTGTGCTGATGTTGCCAGCTTCAGAGAAACACCCTTCTCCTCCCTGTACAGCCATTTCAACTTCTGGGTCAGCCCTCCCAGCCTGGCCACTCCATGACCCCAAGAGATGGGCTGACTGTAAGGGACAGCCTGTTCCTCTGAGTTGGCATACCTCTGGAGTCTGGTGATGTTCATCTTCTCTGGCTGCTGCAACCAAGTACCACAAACTGGGCCTTAACCACAGACATGCATTTGGCTCCCGGTTCTGAAAGCCAAATTCTGAAATGAAGATGTTGGCAGGGTAGGTTCACTCCAAGGGCTGAGCAGGAATCTGTTCTGTGCTTCAGCCATAGCTTTCTGGTAGTGTTCCCTGTTGTCCACTTTGGGCAGTATAACTGTAGTCCACACACGGTATTGTCCCTGTGTCCCTAACTGTTTAGGAAGACACCAGTCACATCACAGTTAGGACCACCCTGTTGCACTTGACTTTGTTCTGATTTAACTGATTTTTTTTTATCTGGAAGACCCTATTTCCAAATAAATTTATGTTCTGAGATACTGGGAGGAGGGGTTGAACATCCTCATACATGTTTAGGGAGACAAGGAAAAAGTTGATTTGAGCTTATGGGATGCAAGGCTAATTTTTATTAAAACATGCTGATGTTTTCCAAATTTTGCCACTAGGCCTGCCTGGTTGAACACAGCCAGGTGCGTACAGACTCTCATCTTGCATTCCCACAATGCTATGGGGGAATAAAATCTTGGACGAAACCCACCCTGCTGCGGGAGATTAAGCCCTCTTGCTTCCAGCCAATGGCTTCTAAGATACCCGCCCAATGTGGGGCGTGGTTTTCATTTTAAAAAGAGCCGCAGCTGCTCTCCAAGCTAACTTGCTTCCAGCTTTCATGCTGATGGCTAGACTCGGTTTCCTGTTTGCGACCAGAGGAACGTGGTTTGGGACATTTTTCTGTAAGTTTATCCCCTCCAATAAAATACCCCTTTTTAAATCAAATTGGTTAATATTGTCCTGCGACAATACCACCCAGGGCATCTTTGGTCGGGATCACTTACTACGGTTTCACATGTCTCTACCCCATTTCCTCCAAGTTCCCTTCACATACTCTTGGTCAAGTCCAAAGTAGTTCTCAGCTATGAGTGTTAATTTTACTTCTATAGCCTTTCTCTAAGAAAAAGCTTTAGAGACCCCATATAGAGGCTCCCCATGATTTTTTTCTGAAGAATCCCCGGGTGCCCTTAGTGACACCCAGAGTCTGTTCCCCAAGGCACATTTCCCACATTTCCTTGTCCCGCCCACTGGTAGCATTCCCTGAACTGAGAAAGAGTTTGTTCTGGCCATGCGTCTGGATTTGTCAGCAGCCTCCAGATTGTGTCTTCAAGGAGGATTGCTTTGGGGACCACGTGGAGCCTCATTTGGCACAGTCGTGTCAGTCAAAGCCCAGAGTTTCTATTATTGCCATTTCTGCACGCTAACTGCATACTTATTTTAGACTCCTCTCAGGAAAGCGTGCTCCCATTTCATTCCTTTCAGTCCCACGTTCACGCTGCACTAACCCTATTTATATTTAACAGTTTGAGCACTGGAACAAGCTCCTTGATTAGAACAGTCGATTCTGTATCAAGAAATAGCCTTCCTAGGAAGACAGGACTAGCCAAGTGTCTGGAAGTCAAGAAAACAGCTAGACCTCTTGTTCCAGCCACATCCTCCTGGGCCATATCATAACTCTGTTGTGGTGGTGGGTGTGCCAACCCCTACATCTTGCCATAGCAAAGAATGAAATTGATTTTGCTCAGATTCTTTTGAGGATTTGTGATGGGAGGCATGGCAGTTCCAAGTACAAGTTTTGTCCATATTTGTAGTGATCTTGGTGGTTTTAGGTATACTTAAGAACAACCAGGAGCATGCGATGATAAGATGCTAATGGCTGTCACTCACTGACATTAATCATGTACCCAGGCATGGTCAAGCTGTTTTCCCTACAATGGGAGATCTTACTTGATCCTTGAAGTCACTCTTTGGGATCAGTCTTTTTTTTAAAAAAAAAAAAAAAAAAGGTGATCAAAATGCAGGGAATAAGTGTCAGTGGTGTTATACCCTCTCCCCAAGGCTCAGGGACTATCAAGGAAGAGGGGTAGAAAGACTGTAAAAGCTATGGGTTTTATTATCATGCTAAAATACTCATAACCAAAGTCTACCATTGTAATTAGGAAAATGTATCCAATCCAGTGACATTTAGGACATTCTCAGCAGTATATGATTATCACTACTGTATAAGAACAGGCCAGTGTTGTCCCCGCCACCACCCCTACCTCAAAGGAGAGCTCAAAACCATTAGTTTTGGTTCTTCTATAGTTTCTATTCCCCAACCCTGGTAACTACCAATCTGCTTTAAATCGGTATGGCTTTGCCTCTTGTGGCTATTTTTATATTAGTGGAACTGGTGGGCTTTCATGGCTACCATTTCCCATGTAGTATGCTTTTCTCAAGGCTCATCCACACTGCAGTATTCAGCACCACCTCATTCCACTTTAAGGATGAATAATGTTTCAGTGCATGGATATGATGTTTGGACATTTATCCATATTAATATTAATCATATTTGGGTTGCTTCTTCCTTTTCACTATTGTAAATAAAGGTGCTGTTAATATTTGTATGTAAGATTGACTTAGATACTATTTGCAGTTCACTTGTATATATGGCTGCAAGAGAAACTGTTGGATCATATGGTCTTTCTACATTAATTTATTGAGGAACTGCTAAGTGGTTTTTCCATAGTGGCTGCACCATTTTGCATTTCTGCTATGGAAGGACAAGGGTTCTGATTTCTCTGCATCCTTGTCACCACTAATTATTTCTTCTTTTCTCTTTTTCTTTCCCAACAACTGCTATTCTAATAGTTGTGAGGCGGTATCTCATTGTGATTTTGATTTACATTTCTTTAATGTGTTGAATCTCTTTTTGTGTGCTTAGCACAATTTCTTATCTATTTTGGAGTAATGTCTATCCAAGTCCTTTGTCCATTTGATAAATGGGTTGTTTGTATTTTATTATGCCATTATTCCTTTTCTTTTGAGCCATGTCTAAGAGCAGAAGTAGGGACTGCCTCTTTCAGGAAAATCCATTGCTAGGTAGTTCTTCTGAGAAAATTACTTCCCCTGATGCTATGCTATACCCACATGAGGCTGTATCTTCTGCCCTATGAAAACCACTGAGAAAGTTGAAGGAGAGGTGTCTCTGCAAAGAATATTTTCATGTCTCTCAAGTAATGTATCAAACCCTTGAAAATTATTCTGTGTTTACTCAAGGACAAAGGTCATGTCCAGTCTTTACACTGGGTGCATTTGTTACCTATTAACCTAGTGCCATGTATGTAATATGGGCCAGGAACCATTTTCACACTGTAGGAAAATGTTGATGGGAAAAGCAAAGCACAAACCTTTACCTGCATTGAGTTTTTTTTAAAAGTCTAATTCATTAATTGAGACAGGGTTTCACTATGTAGCCCAGGATGGCTTAGAGCTCACTCCATAGCCCGGGATAGTACAGAAGCCATGATCTTCCTGCTTCAGACTTCCTGGGGCATGAATTACAAGTATGTGTCACTATACTTAGTTCTTATGGATTTTGTATTCCAGAGAGATGAACAATAAACAGGGGATAAATAAAACTCCCACATGAAAAGTGGATGTGATGTGATTTGGTAGAAAACAAACAAGTTAACTGCTTGTAAATCAAAATCACAATGAGATACCGCCTCACAACTATTAGAATAGCAGTTGTTGGGAAAGAAAAAGAGAAAAGAAGAAATAATTAGTGTTGACAAGGATGAAGAAAAATCAGAACCCTTGTCCTTCCATGGCAGAAATGCTTAGCAAAGCCCTTGATGAGATACAAGGTAAACAAATATGGATGTTATGAAGAATGGAGTGATGTGTGGGTGCAGAAGAGCATCCTAGGTAAAGGAACCATCAAGCTCAGAAGTCCTGGGTACAAATGAGCCCGGCACATAGAGAAACAAAAAAGCAAGCCCCAGCGCCTAGATGATGCTGGGAGTGGAATGGGGATACCTGGGCAGATGAAGCAGGAGGAGCCAGGCTTGAGCCCATGGAGTTTTGTAAGTCATTTGGATCTTTCTAGAGAAGAGGTGAGTTCAGCAGGAATAGGACTAGAAGCAGAGAGGTAAGCTTGGATTCAGTCATTAGTTGAATGTTGACTTTGCTTCCCTAAAATAGATCTACTCAGAACCCATGATTGTGACCTTATTTAGAGAAACTGTGTTTGGAAATTTTATGGGGCCAATGATCTTGAAAGAACATTCTGGATTGCTTGGGTTCACCTGTGTCTAGAAGGGCCTGAATGGTTGTTCTACAAACAGAAAGAGACTACAGGTGCAGAAAACTATACCCAGCAAAACTTTCAATCAAAATAGATGGAGATAGGAAGATATTCAACGATAAAACCAAAGTTAAGTAGTAACTATCTACAAATATAGCTCTACAGAAGGTGCTAGAAGTAAAACTTCAGTTGGAAGAGGTTAAACACACCCAAGAAAACACAAGGAATAAATGATCCTAGACCAGCAAGTCAAGAGAGGAAAAATAACCCACACAATAACTACAAAATAACAGGAATAAACTAACACTGCTCATTTATTCTTCTTAATGTCAGTGGTCTAAATTCCCCAATAAAAAAGACAGGGACTATCAGAATGGATTAAAACAGGATCCATCCTTCTGTTGCATCCATGAAATACAGCTTAATATCAAGGATAGGTATTACCTCAGGATAAAAGATAGAAAAAGATATTCCCATCCAATGTTCTTAAGAAGCAGTCTAGGGTAGCCATTGTACTATCTGATGAACCAAAACTGAACAGAAGAGAAAGGGAAGGACATTCCATACCCATCCAAGGAAAATCCACCAGTGTGTGTCACACTGTCTGTATGTGTTTCTTTTATTTTTTTTCTTTGCCCCCTTTTTTTATTGTTTGCTTGTTTTGCACCATTCTGGTCTATTTGGTTTTATTTTATCTTTTTTGATTTTATTATTATTTCTAGATGTCTATATTCTAATGAAAAAAGGGTATCGATGTGGACAGGTGAGGAGAAGTTGGGGGAGAGAAAACTGTAACCAGAATACATTGTCTAAAAGAAATGTATTTTTGACAAAACAAAAACAAAAACAAAAAAAAATGAGCAAACAAAACCAACAGAGCAAACAAATGAACAAACCAGAAAGGAATTTCTTCCCCAGAACTGGGCTATTCACAGCAGTCTGGTATCATGGCTTAGAGTTATGGGTTATGGTTAAGAGTATAGGCTTTGAACTTTTACCTTTTGAATTAGACCTTCATATTAGAGGGATCTTGATCAACTCCTTTAGGTTTTTCCAGGATAATACTACTCAAGGCCTTCACCCTTCCTGCAACATGTGGTTCTGTATTTATGGGAGAAAACAGAAAAGAACAAGAAGAAAACAACGTGTGTGCTATGAGGATGTTGTTTGCCAAAGTGTGATTTGGGGGTTCCGCCACCTGCTGTCCTGAAGCCTGGGTTTGAGAGACTATAGAATGTTCCCTGGGCTCTGCCTCTGTCTTCTCTGCAACCCTTGTGTAGTTTGTCCCCGGCATTATGAGCATCTTTTGTGGGGAGTGCTGAGCATCAAGGATTTTGAAGAGAAGCTTTCTTTGTCAGGCTCCGTTGGAGTCTCCTTTTCCTTTCTCAGGAAGGCTGGCTATGGGCGGAGGCACACAGCTTTTAACGTTGCAGGTTATCAGGCATCCATTTCAAATACTCAACCTGGGGCCTTGTGCACACACAGAAACCGGCATATATACGTTTACTCGTTGGCTAAGGAAAACTTCAGGGGAAAAGACACTTTAGTGCAAAGGCAAACTGTCTCTCAGATCATGGTTCTGAATTATAATTGTGAACTCCAAAGAGAATCACGTAAATGTCCTGACCATGGCAGACATAGTCCCCAGTCTACCAAAAAGAGTGACTCTTTTGGTGACTTGGGGACTATGCCTGCCATGTTTTCACAGCCTTGCAGATTCCGGAAGGCTCACAGAATGCTGATTGACTTCAGTGTGAAGCAGAGATCCACTAATTCAAGGAGAATCCCTTCTAGAAACTGTCTGGCGTTTCTGGTGCCCGAAGGCTGCCTGCTTTTGGAGTTGCAATCTCCATCATGATTGTGCTGGGATTCTACTCCACTGTGCTTTAGAAACTGATCTCTCACATTGCAATCTCAGAACCGCCTGTTAGAGTTAAGGCAAGTAAATGAACTCTCTAGCATTAGGGGCTCACTGTCAAGTTCTAGAGGGCAACCAAGAGCACTGTGACAATAGCTTAGAACATTTAGGGGATCTATGGGACCACATTGGCCAAAAGTTCCAAAAGAGGTAACATATTTCTGGCACTGGACCTTTTATTTGTTATTGTGTGATGTCTAGTTGGGGTATATTGTCCCAGGGGCGTACTGAAGCTTAGAAAGCATCCTCTATACTTTGTCTTGTGTTCTACTGTGTAGCCTCTTAAGGGAAAGCTAGGTTTCTCAAACCATCTCAAGTGGAGGCAGAAGTCACAGGAGGATCTTCTGTCCTCTCGCAGATGATCAAGGATCCCAGCAATGCTGCTGTAACTGCAGATGTGGTAGGCTGGTTTGAAGGTGCCTTGCCTGCCTTGCCTAGTTGTACAGCTTCTTCACCCTGGGATAGAGCAAGACAGATAACATTCCCATCTTAGATTGTTAGCACCAAGGCATGTTTGGCAGACAATTTTGGCAGAGTCTCTGCCCATTCCCCATGTCACTTGCCATCCTGACACAGATGGTGCACTCCCTTGGGAATTTTTAATTTGCTGTGAGTTGGGATAGTGAACCATGGAAAGAAGAGAGTGACTTCAATATTCCTTGTGCAGCCCCATATTTGAAAGTTTTATATCCATTAATTTTTAACAGTGGGTTTTAGCATTACATTTTTATCACATTAATCCTGCATTCCCTTTTCTTGTACTTGTTTCCTTCCTCTTCCCAACTAGCTCCCTTTCTACTTTCATACCCCTCTATCTTGGTGACCTATAGGGTTACTTATAGGACTATCGGTGAGGGATTATTTAATGGGAGCATGGACTCTTTTCCAGTGTCTACACTGTCTCTCACAATCACTTAACTGCCTAAGATTCTCAGGAAGAGGTATGACCTCATGAGATCCCCCCCTTCCATATGGCATATTGGGGTGGATCTAGTCTTGTGCAGATCTCGTGCAGATAATCGCAGCTGTTGAGAGTTCATCATCCATGCACACATGCATGAACGCACATGCGAGAATACATATGTACATATACTCACATACGTGTATGTTTGCATATATAGATATGCCACAAATTTATAATAGGGTATGGCTATGTAATTGTGAGGACTAGATTATGAAGTTCAATATCTGCAAGGCAGGTAGCAATTATGGAACTCGGATAGCAATCGACACTTCTGTGTTGGAGACAGAATTTCTTCTTCTTCAAGGAGAATTTGGCCCTTGTTTCTAAGTCTTTTCCCTTCAGTGTTGGAGAGCAAACCTAGGGCCTTCTACATTCCAGGAAAGCGCTCTGCCACTGAGCTGCAGCTGGGTTTTCAGCCCCGTTCTTGAGTCTTCTCAACTGATGGCTGAGGCCCACATTCTTGGGGATTAGTCATCTCTTTTATTTAAAATGATTGGCTTGTAGATCCAACCCATAGAAAGAAACTACCTTCCCAATATCTAGATTAGTGTGTGATGGAATGACTAGTGGAATGACCCTGTTTCAGGTAACACATAAAAGCATCCATCACAGTAACCAAAGGCTAATGTCATCGCAGTAGCTAAAGCACGACGTTCAAAGCTATTGTATCGCCACAGACAATATTAAAATGTCAAAAGCTGACTTTTTCCTTATATCGCTTCCTGTGATCATTTTAAATTTCACATTATCTGAGGATGTTTTCAGAGAATAGTGCCTTGGAAATATTGTGGACAGAATATCACTGACAAAGAAATGTAAATGAGAAAAGCACATTATTATTTTTTTTTTTTACTGAGACATTTTGCTCAAGGGAGGACATCATGCCTTCCAAACTGTGAATCATCTCAGTGGAGAAGGAAGAGCCAAACTGATGACAGCAGTGAGCTCCCCTTGCAGAGAGCACATACATAGAAGTGAGGTGTGAGACTTTGTCCTCAGGCATGATGGGCACAGAGTGTCGGAAAACACCAAGAATGCTGTGCCTAGAACGCCAGCCCTGAGTAAAGATGAGGCTAAAGCTAAGGCCATGCTGGCAGTGTGCTTGGCCCCAGGTGAGCCTTGTAGGGAAAGCCTGGGGATTTAAGGTAGGAAGGTTACCCAACTCCTCTTTTGCTATTTCTTCCAAATATAGTCTTGATTTGTAAAATATCTAAGTAGTATCTGAGAAAGTATCCATGGCACAGGAGTACCTTAGCTTCCTGTGTTCCTTCAAGGTTAAAAGGGGTCCGTGATACTTTCTCTGTCTGCCCAGCTCCTGTGGCAATAGTGATGCTTGTAGAACACAACAGGGAGGGTCATCGAACTGACCTCGAACGTCTTGCCCACGGCTGCCTAGTTCTGAGACTACAGGCATGTGACACTATTGTAGCAATTCTCTCCTAGTTTAAACTCCCTTCTGGAGGGAGTGGGGGGGGGGCTCATGTGACTCTGGATGTAAACAACCCGGCACGAACTGGGGAACCCAAACTGCTAAGACTCATCAGGTCCCTCTAGAAGCTCTGGGAACAGTGAACAACTGCTGAGAAAGGAGACTCTCGAACTTAACAAGCTGCCTCTCAGTCATGAACAGAGCTCTAGGCTTACAGGTTTGGAGTGCTGGCACGGAGGCCTGGAGTAGAGTTTTTGGAAATTCAGCCGCTGTTAAGTAATCCATGCTCCTGGAAGGAACCGCCATAAACTCCATGGTTTACCAAGTTGAACACTGGTAGAACTGTAATGTTGGTCTCTTGTTCATTCCCTAGCTGACATAAGTCGACTTTGTGACTGGTTTCCCCAAGAAGAGTCACTCGTAAAAGTCAGGGCACCCAATTTCTGCAGTGCTTGGGCTGGAACCCAGGGCTTTGTCCATGCTGGCCAAGCATTCTACCCATTGAACTACTTCAGCTCTCCTTTTTAAACATCTGTCTCTGTCTCTCTTGGTGTCACTTTCTCTGTCTGTCTCTCTGTCGTTGTCTCTCTCTCTCTCTCTCTCTCTCTCTCTCTCTCTCTCTCTCTCTCTGTGTTCTTGTACCCATGAAACAGAAGAAGGCATCAGAGCTGCATTCTTAGGAGCTTATAAGCTACCGCATACGATTGCTGAGAACCGAACCCTGGTTCCCTGGAACAGCAGCAAGTGCTCTTAACTGCTAAGCCATCTCTCCAGTCCCCTGCCTGGCTAGCTTTAATTTTCAAGAATGCATTTGTTTTTTTGCTCTTCACAAAAGCCCTATAACATAATGTTTTCTTTTTTTCCATTTGACAGATAGGGGTACTGAGGCACTGACAGGCTAAATGGTTTGCTGACCTGTACAACATCCCATAGCTAACAAGTAGTGGAGCCATGGGTTGAGCCCAGGGACTTTGGCGCCAGATATCCAGCACTTAATGATTGCCCTATGTTGTTGCCCCTTGGCTTATAGTCTGTCTCCAGGTCCCCTGAGGCTCAGGGTGGCTGACTCTTTTGCTTGTGGCCTGAATTCATGCTTGCTGTGTCCTCTCAGTCCTTCTTACAGGCCAAGACTGTCACTGGGCCAAGTATGCTCAGCTTTCCCCCAGAGGAGCTTTGCAGCCACAGGCACTCAGAAGGAGGCAGGACTCTGCGCAGGCAGCATTCAGGGCAGCCAGAGATCTGGAGACATCTCGAAAGGGCCACACATTTCTGTTGCTGACTGTGGGCTGGATTATTCAGTGTTAGGACACTGATCTATCTACTGCAAAACACGGCCACTCAGAGAACAGAAATGATAATGCTGCATTTTCCAGGAAGGCATGCTTCCATGCGCCTCATGCCTTCTGTGAGCAGAGGGTTTCAGTTTTAGACAAACTGGGGCTGAGTTGACTATGGGGGCCAGATTCCCAGACGTCACAATGGAGCAGTCTGCACACGGGGACAACATGGGAAGGCAAGGAGAAAAATCCACTTAAGAAGCACAGAAAAAGTGAAAAAGAAAATCCACTAATGGCCTGTTGGGGATCATTTCCATCTACTTTTAAAAGT
This sequence comes from Dicrostonyx torquatus, assembly GCA_028555095.1. Classification (NCBI taxonomy): domain Eukaryota; kingdom Metazoa; phylum Chordata; class Mammalia; order Rodentia; family Cricetidae; genus Dicrostonyx; species Dicrostonyx torquatus. Next base: position 663,984 of record JAQHUG010000281.1, on the reverse strand, counting down.
CTGATGCAGGGGTGCTACTTTTATGGGTTGACTCAGAATGGCCCCGCCCTAGGAAAGACAAACATGCTTTTGAACCTGTGTTCCAGTCCTATGATTTTCATGGCTGGGGTACAAGCGACAGACAAAAGGTCATACTACAGGATATGGTCCTGGACACATCCAAGTGGTCTGAACCTGTTGTAAGAGAGGAGAGAGACAGTATGGTGGCTCACCTTCCTGGGGACTTCTGTTAGGTTCCCTGGGTTTGACCTCAGTGCCTGGAGGGAGATGATGGGGTGGTTTGTGGTAGGAACACATGCTCCTTTTAGCAGTGAAAGAAGGTTGTCAGGCTTCTGGTATTCTTTGGAAACTGTCAGGCACTGCATAGCTTCTGTCCTACAGGCCTCTCTCAAGGAAGCGCTTTTGGTTGGGGGAGTGGCGTAAGGTGTGATACTGGGGTGCTGGTTCTGGTGGTGGGATTCTAGACCAGGCTCTTTAATGGGAGGAATCCAGCAGCACCCAAGTCTTAATTGTCAACTTGATAGGATTTAGAATGGCTTTAGAGTCAGAGGACATCATGGAAGAGGGGGCGTGGTTAAGAACACAAACCTCTGCATGTGGTGAAAAGACCTACCCTGAATGTGTGGCAGCATGACTCCCATGGGCACTTCTGTCTCTTCTTCTTCTTTGAAATATTTATTTATTTATTATGTATACAATATTCTGCCTGTGTGCGTGCCTGCAGGTCAGAAGAGGGCACCAGACCTCATTACAGATGGTTGTGAGCCACCATGTGGTTGCTGGGAATTGAACTCAGGACCTTTGGAAGAGCAGGTAATGTTCCTAACCGCTGAGCCATCTCTCCAGCCCCTGAAATATTTATTTTTATTGTATGTTGTTAGATATCTTACTTGCAAGATTGTCTGTGCTCCGCATGTGTGCAGTGACCGAGGAGGTCAAAAGGGCCACTCAATAGCAGGGAATTCATGCCTGGCACTGTAAACCTGGCCAACTACTTGTGACAGGAAAGGAGACAGGCCATGGACTCTAGAGGAGAACCTATGACTGCCACTTTCCTAAATCAGTATCATTTCTAACTAACTGAATTCTAGATACTATGTCTACTTATGTGCGTAGTTCTCATACGTTATCACAAAAGCTGCTGTTTGAAGCAGATAAAGGCCATTACAGAGACCCACAATTGGTCCAAATGCATAGAATAAGTGACCATGGCATAGTCAGCTCCACTTGGTACACTACAACACAACCCCTAAACCTTTGACTCATGAAAGAGAACATCATGAAAGAGCAGGCAGAAAGAATGTAAGAGCCAGGAAATCAAGATGCTTGATGCAACCGAGTGTCTTCTAGACATAACAAGGATGCTGCACTCATGAAATCTCAACAATATGGTTATTGAAACAAGACCTGCATAATAACCATACCAGTTGACATGCCAAGGGGGCTGGGAGGAATCTCACACAACACCCTCAGATAAGGCACTACAGGCAGTCAGTGGTTGCTGAGGGACGGGGAAATCAGTTTTCTCCAGGAGCAAGGAATGTCCCGAAAGGCTACCCTATTCCAGATGGTCAGTCCTAAACACATTCACATGTGAGCAACACTTAATGGACTCAGTAGATGGTGATGATGATGATGATGACGTGTGTATAAAATTATCGATGAAGAGGTCAAGAATTTGAGAGGGAATAAGAGGGAAATAGGAGGAGTTGGAGGGGTATAGGGAAGGGTAGAAATGATGAAAATACCGTACTCATGTAGGAAATTCTCAAAATACTAAAATTTAAAAGGTCTTATTAGCATATGTTGGTTATACATACTAATGGGTTTCATTATGGCATTTTCATGCATGCACATAATGTATGTCCAATGTGATCCGCTGTCACATGCTGTCATCACCACATCTTCCACTAAAAATGGGCCATATCTCCTCTTAAATTGTGAGCCGAAATACCTCCCCAGCCTTCCTTTTTTAAAGTTTTTTTTTTTTTTGTCAGCTATTTCATCAAAGCGATGAAAATCCTAACTGCTCTGCACCAGCTTTTCCAGGATCAATGAGGGAAGTGAAAGTCAGAGCCCTGACCAGATGAACCGCACCCTTCTCAGCTGTGATGCTCAGATACTGGATGCTGGGTGTGGTCTCCAAAGATAGAGTCACAAGATAGGGAGACAATGAAGGCGTCCTAGTAAACTGAGAACAAGCAGTAGAAGGGGCAACATCTCTTTGGGGACCTCAGAGAAGGAGTAGCCCATTGCCCTGTCCAAGGGGGAACCTTCCCAGGAGCCCAGAGGCATCATAACTCCGTTGAAGGGGCACTCCCCACTGCCTCTGGGCAGTAAGCAGCTTGCCTTGGCTTTATGGGTACAGGAAGTTGTTTTGAGAAGAGACTTAGGGGAGGAACTGAGCAGGAGCCAGATTGTTCTGGGTTGGGGCTGAGAGGAAAAGGGAGGTGAGAGCAGGCACTCCTTGGAAAGGGGGGCAAAGAGCAATAGACAGTGTTGGACAGATGTACTTGGGAGGGGGCCTCCAGAGGAGAGGCTGGAGGCTAGGTGAGGGGAGCAGTAATAGCAGTACTGTGGGAGCACACGTCTCTAAGAAGGAGTGACCTGGGACAACTGTCACTCAGAAGCAGCTGTCCCTGATTTAGGAGTGCACTGAGGGCAGGAGCGTCAGGTGACAGAAAGCGACCAGAGAGCTGTTCTGTTTCGTGGCCCAGCCCTGCTCAGCCTTGATTTTGCCAGGGTAGGTGACTTAGAAAGTTTGACCCTCTGGGAATGTAAGATGGAAGCAATTCAGTGGATCAAGGTCCACTTTTGTTTTGGATCACAGTCGACTGGCAGAGCTGAAAGAGAGATGATAGCTGTAACCTCTAGTGTTCTTGGGCAGGCTAAGGAGGCATCTTGGGAGAGGTTGGAGGGAGTTTTTGCAGGGCGTGTAATCCAGCTTCGGGACTGGCAGATTCTGAGGACTAGCTAGCTCATAGTACCATGTGACAACCGTATGCAATTATCAATGCACTTGAACCTCATCACAACCAGCAAAACATCAGTGAGCTTCCTGCCACCCAACTTTTGTTTCCCTTGGGCCCACTGAGAGAGAGGGAGGGAGAAGTGGGCCCATGAGCCCTAGGTGTGGCTTGCCCGATGGACAACTGGGGCCTGCTTGATGTGTTGATGATGTGGCAGGGCAGTAGGGCGTGAGGCGAAAGAGGCATCTAGATTAATAAACGAAAGAAATCAATGATTGAGGAGGAATGGAACTGCCTACGACCAAGGGGCTATGTGTAAGGGACAGCATACATGAGAAAGGGGCATGATGTTCAATCATGGAAGAATGCACATGTCATGGAAATGACTTACAGAGGGCCCCGATGCCTGGGGATCAGGGCTTTTGAGCCCCAGATCCTATCTTAATTCTTTAGCCTACTTCCATTCTCGGATGCCCTTTTTTCTTCCTAAAGAAACTGTCTCTCTTTCTATGACAGTCCATGTACCCCTGGCTCAACACATGTATACATGCAAATCCGAACGGACTCAATAGGCTGTATTTGTATACATACATATGTTACGATACAAACTAGAGATTATGCATTTGCGAGGGAGTCGGAAGGGAAATGTGAGGAGTCAGAGGGGAGCAGAGAGGGGTGGATGAGATAGAAACACAGTACTCACAAAACTGTTAAACTAAGAAGGTCCTGGAAATCTCAGTGGGGTACCCTCCAGACTTTGACCGATGCCTGCAACAATGGAGGGCTTCAGGCAGAAGAACAATCCTTACAGGGAGTAATGACTGACTACAGGGCATGTCCCTTACCTAGACCTAAGAGAAATGCTCGGCAGGCAGAATAGAGGCCAGTGTGAGCAGCGGCCAACAAAGTCATGGAATTTTGGATACGAGCTATTCCTCTGAATGCCTTCTACTCAGTCACTGACCGAGGAGGCTACTCTGTCTCTGGGGGACCTTTGCCCTTAGTCACTGAATTGAATGTTGGATGTGGGCATCTTATAAGAGTATTTAACATGGGGTTGCCGGGTGGTGGTGGCTCACGCCTTTAATCCCAGCACTCGGGAGGCAGAGGCAGGCCGATCTTTGTGAGTTCGAGACCAGCCTGGTCTACAAGAGCTAGTTCCAGGACAGGCTCCAGAGCCACAGAGAAACCCTGTCTCGAAAAACCAACCAACCAACCAAACAAGAGTATTTAACATGGGGTTCCAGCTGCTGCTTCAGCTGGACTCTGTGTGTGTGTGTGTGTGTTTGTGCTTATATGTGTGTGTTCTTGTGCACATGCTGGACTCTGTGTGTGTGTGTGTGTGTGTGTGTGTGTGTGTGTGTGTGTGCTTTGTGCTCCTATTGGCTCCCCACCTCCTTTAGGAAGACAAGTTTTCATTTATGAACTCCTGCTACCTGCTGCTAGGTCCTGTCGACCTAATGGGAGAGGCAAAGGTCTTATTAGGGTCCCCTTCAGGGGAGGCAAGAATCAGGTGAACTTCTTTGGAAGGCCCTTGCCATGATGGAGAGGGCCCAAGGGTAAGTCACACGGGTGTCTCTGTTGCATCTGTCTAAGCGGGAACTGATTACCCGGGGCAAAGTCTCTGGCTGTAGATGCTGGTTCAGGATGGGGAGAAGAAAAGGGAGTGGGGGCAGCAGGTTTTTTAAAAGGGCTGGGTCTGGGACCCTGGGGATGAAGCTCCTCCTCCAGAGGAAGTGAGGCAGATATCAGTCAGGCCTTTCCATGAGTGGCCTGGACCCAAAGAGGAGGCCACCTTGACCTTTCCTTGTACTGTTGCTGAACTCTTCTGCTCCACGTTTCCAAATGAACAGAGTCGGGTGTGGCGCAAGTTAGACCAAACCAGGGGAAAGGACTTCAGACCTTTGGGCACACTGCAAGTGTGCACAGCTGCTTAGACATCCTACTGGACTCTTCGGGCTGTCTATGAAGTACAGGTCTACTTCTTGAGCAGTGGAGCCAGGCATGTCGCCATCTTAGGGTCAGCTCTTACCAAACTTGTGTGTATGGGTGCCCTCTCGCAAGAAGAACTGGATCCAGCCCTCTGTGGCTTGTTGTCTACAGTATCTTCCCCACTTCCTGGGGCCACCTCATCTCATGGGGATGAAGCAGGAGCTCATTCTGTATGGAGCCACACTTAGCCCGTGGGGTAGGGCTGCAGGAGAGTCTGGCCAAGGAGAGAAAGTATATGTTCCCACAAGGTAGAAGGACGATGGTTGGGAGTCTCTGCATCTCAGAGTGTGTGTCTCTCCACTCCTGCCCCCAGCCTGGAATTTCCAAAGTGGTTGCTTGGTCCCTGTTTTTGCCTCTGTAAGATGAAGGGTCAAGGTCAAACTGACTTGCTTCTGGGCCCTAATTATAAAATATTCCACAGCACATGCTGTCACACACATCTGTGTACATGTGCACATGTCTACACATGCACACACACACACACACACACACACACGCACACCGATTCTGTTGCAACATTTTTGTGATTCATAGGCTAGAAGCAGCTTCTGGGGGCACCGGAGTCCTAGATGACTGAGGTTTGTGGGGATTAGAGACTCCCTGAAGGAAATGAAAACACAGAGACGCTTTTCTCCTGGCTGTTTATTACAGAACAAAGGGGGAAAACAAAATAATAATAATAACAACAACAACAGCAACAAAAATGCTCTGGCCTGAAACAGATGCCAGATTTCTAATGTAGAATCAAAATACAGGGTGGCAATTAAAATGTGATTACACAAGATCTGAACACTGAGAAAAATTTACAGGACAGTGGCTGTGGAGTTTCTCTAACCGACGCTTAAATATACATGACGAGGATTGCAAATAGAAGCCACTAACGACAAACCCCAAATCAACTATTAATGTTTACAGACTTTCCCCCCAAACCACAAAGGTTTACATCGAAACGAATGTCAAATGGTTTAAAGCAGACTTTAAAGCATCACTCTGTGATGGGGCACCAAAGCTTTCTAAAGCTGGGGCTGTCTCTGCGACTGAAGGTCACCATAGGTGACAAAGGGAAGGGAATGCTCTAGTTCCTGGAAGTGGCCAGCTCACACAGTGCTCAGCTCAAAGGCTATTTCTGCACCTCTCCCAATCAACCCTAAAGGATGCTCTTGGCCTTCCATGAGTGTCTCTGTGGGACACTGTGACTTTTGCTGTAAATGCTCATTAGGAAAGAACTAGCTGAGACTGGAAGGCTTGCGAGAGATTGTCACACGGGGTAACACAGTATGTAATGGAGTGGAAATTAATGACCAAGTGGCTTTCTATTTGGCATTTGTCAGCTTGCACAACGACACCTCTTGGTCACATCCACATCTCTTGTGGCATGAAAACCTCAGGGACTCAGCCACCTGGTTTAGCAAGGTATCACTGAAGCGAACAACACAGTCTGCTTGTTTGCAACAATGTATGATAAACACAACGCTACTGAAACCAAAGCCGCCACTTTATTTACAAAGCCACAAAACCAAGTATAAATACTTCTGTCATTTATGATTAGGAAAACCATTTACAAAATTTTCAAATATGTACAAGTAGCTTGAAAAATCACCAGCTTTTTACTCATCAGGTAGATAGAGGGATGGGCTGGGTTGACAGGATTCAGAGTGGAACGAGGAACCTACTGTGGGTGTCTGGGGCCAGTTTCACATTGGCTGCAGATTCAGGCATGGGGCTTTCTGGGGCACCCTGCTTTAATTTACAGCTCCTCGGCGCCCTGGGTGACTTGTTCAGCATTCTGTGCTGCGGCATTTTGGGCAGCAGCACGCTGTTCCAAAATGTCGTCTATCAGCCTCAAGTTGCACACCCAGTCTTCATCTGGGGCCACACTGGAGCCTTCTAAAAGTTCTTCCGCAAAATCCACCTCACTGCCTGCAGATGATGGTGAGATCAGACCATCTGTTGGGGACTGGGCCTGAGGCAAGACGTTGTCCTGCGGCTCAGGGGACGTGCTAGCTCTGATGGATGTGCCTGGGGACTGGCTGGTGACAGCAATAGCAGCTATATAGCTTGGCGGCTCTAGTCCCTGAACGGGACTCATGGGAGAGCAGCTGGCCGTGCTCTGCTGGAGGGGCGTGGTGCTCAGTACGGGCATGGGCCCCTGTGCTGGGCTCTGCACAAGGCTCTGATGGCCCAATAAGCTGAATCGGGGGCCAACCAGAGCGGCAGGCGCCTTCTGGCCAGGCCTGGCTCCTGGGGCTATCTGATTGGCTTGGACCACAGCCTGCTGAGATGGAAATGCTAGGGCTGTTGGGGGTACACTTATGGGTGCCTTGGCAAAGAGGATGGCGCTGCTATGAAATCGCTGCAGCATGCTATTATCTACTTGGCTCAGGGGTGGTTCCTTTGAAGCTGGTGTGGCTACAGCTGCAGCTGCCACTGCCCAGACTGCATTACTGAACACTAGAGACATCATTGGCACACTCGGGAGGCTGAGTTGGTGGGGGGTAAAGGGCTGGCTACCCAGGTGGTTGACAGAAAGCTTGGGCAGGGGCACTTCTGGGGGCATGGCCTTGGCTTTGGGACACACAGAGCCAAGACAATTCAGGGGATCCTGACCCAAGCCTGAGGAGATGGGAAATGGGAGGCCGGTGATGACTTGCTGCTTCTTCAGAGCTGATGAGCGAACACCCATGTGACTCGAGGGTGGTAATAGTCTTGGGATCAGATTGTCCCGGAGGAGCTCAGTTTTGGGTGGCATCGTATGCTGGTTCGATGGGGGTATCGCCTTGGTCTGGTTACACTTGGAGATGACTTGTTCTTGTACTGCTACATGGAAAAAGGCACAGGGATTTTAGTTTCAAAGGTGTCCTGAATGTGGGCTGTAGTCACTGAGTATGAGCTACAGACACAATGTAGTCTTTGCCCCCTCCCTTGACTCTCTCTCTCTCCCAGTCCCTCCCAACTCCCCTCATTCCCATTCCTTTGCCAGTAGCCTCTAGTTAAGGTCTTCTGAAAATAGCCCATGCTCAGAGTCGTGCTTTCCAGCCTCTTAATGCTGTGACCCTTTAACCCAGTTCCTCTTGTGTGCTGACCCCCAACCATACAATTATTTTCATTTTTACTTCATAACTGTAATTTTGCTACTGTTGTGAATTATAATGTAAATATATGATGTGCAGGATATCTGATATGCAACCCCTGTGAAAGGATCCTTTGACCCACAAAGGGGTCATGACATGCAGGTTGAGAACCACTGCTCTACAACGAATGGAAAACGTTGACCTTGACATGCGTCTTCATGTATATTGGAGGCTCTGTGAAGGCAGGGTGTTTACATTTGCTCTAATATCTAATTATTCATGCCTCAGCAGATGGTTTCTATTTTGTAGAAGGAAGGGAGAGGTGGGGGAGAGGGTCTGAGAAGAAAGACAGGACTTGCCTTATTTTCTCCACCTGACAAAGGTAACACACAGGGGAGAGAAGTATTCGGTTCTCTCCAAGTTCCATAGCCTAAGCGGCCTCAGCATCCAGACCAGAGGCTCACATGTTTGTCATCTGAAGTGCAGTGAGGTCCTTTCTAAACCCTGGAAACTCGGAAGCCTCAGGTCATAGAATGTTCGTGGTGGAGAGACCAGCAGTGCATTAGGACGGGGATCACTTTCTCTTCATTATCGGGACGGCCCACTGTCGTCTTTCCTGGGATCTCTGTGAAGTGGGAACTGAGGCAGACGGTGTTTGTCTACTTTGCTCTCGATCAAGTAGGAAGCATCAGTCCTGGCCCGTCTGATCTCCCATATAGTGTATGCTTCACGCTATGAATAGATTTTCCCCTTTACTTGTAACCATGCCTAGGACCTTTCTGTAGCATGAAGCAAGTGTTTCACCTATGTTATAGCCCAACCTCTTAAGGCTGTCCCCTGAGTCCTGTTTCTGATGACTCAGGCCTGATCTCATTGGCCACTCCAGTCTGGTCAGGGAGACACAACCCTGGCGGCTACCAGGTCAAAGGGAGCATTGCATTTTGCACAAGTATTAAGGAACAATGACATTTAGGTGGCATGGGGCTGACATAAAGATGTAGCCCGCCTGTGTGAGGGCCAGCCAGCAAGTGCTGAGCACGGCTTCCTCCGGACCCATGGATTACATATCATTGCACTAGCTTGGAGAGTTGTTTTAACTCAGGCTGCCTTGGTGCATCTGTAAGCTACATGAAGTAGAAGCTGGGTTCTGCTGACCACTGCCAAGAAATGTGGAAGACATTGATAGCTGTTATGTAGGGTAGAAATCCGTAGTTATCCGTGGAGACTATGGGAGGACATCCCCACATACACATCCAACCAATATCTAAGGTAGAGTATCTCTAATTCCCTTTTCATTCCCCACTAGATGTGTGCTGGCGGGGAAAGGCAAGGCAGGGCCCCAAGGGGCTTGTTTCTCATTGAAAGTGGGGTAATGGTGATGTACTTTTGGAAGCCCAGCACATTGGAGGCACAATGACAGCTGGAGTATAAGAGTAGCCTGGGCTACAGAGAGACCCCCCCCATCTCCTGATAACAGCGAGCAACAACAGAATGGGGGACTTAAGGGATCTGACTCTCTTTAATCACCCTCTTCAATTAAAGTGCTACTGAAACCATTATGGTCAGACCTCCCATTGGGGTGGAGAGTGCTTTAGAGGAGGTGAACTGCTCTCAGTGTTAGATTTCTACCCTGGGCACCATTGATGTGACTTTCAGACTTCTCCCCATCCCTCTAACACCACATGCACAAACTGTAGAGTCAGAAAGGAACCGGCACTCCACCTCACTGGCTCCTTTAGGAACACTGATCTTTTCTGCTTACCTTGAAATTGCGTCATCTGCTGAGCAATATAAGTATTCCGCTGTTTAGGGGTCATTGCCATAGGACCTGATCTCCGCTTCTCTTGCTAAACGGAAGATGGAAAGGCCAGATTAGATTGCAGACACGGAGAAGCATCAGCCTTGGATTGCTATGGAGGGACCTAGGACTCAGCTTTAGCACAGCAAAAGCGTGAGCGGACACATCAACACAGACTGGCATGCATGCCCCACCCTCCTGAGCAAGATCACACAAGTAGACATAAAAGAGTCTGCATCTGGGCTAAGGAAACCAAAAAACTGTAAGAGCATAGGATGAGGCAGGAGAGACAGAGCTCAGGAGCGAGAGAACACAGAGAAACAGTTAGGCATTCGGGATGTCTGTCTGCTCAGGATGGGTCAGTAGTGAGATTTGGTTGCCAAAAGAGCAAATTTAACATCAGGCTGCATTATTAGAAGCAGAATCTGTAGAGGGAGGGAGGTGACAGTCTTATACTACTCTGATTTGGCCAGACCATACCTACAGTACTAATAGGTACTGGGCATGCCACTCTGGGAGCTTGAGATAAACTAGTTATATCCGGAGGATGGTACGTAATGGACAATAAGGATAAGTACTTCAAATTCTCCAGTCAAGGGATGGCTGGTGAGCTGCCTGGATCTGCTAGGGCTAGAAGAGAACACATCGCACCAAATAGTGCTGATGACTGCCCCGCTTCTGCAGGACTGTCATGGAGTAGGTACTGAAGCTTGCTCCAAATAGTCCTGGATGGTCACATGGTTCAATGGACACACCATTCCACACCAAGGGTAGCCGGATACTCACTGGCCACTTCCCTTCCTCCTGAACTGATGTAGTGTGGTGAGTGGGAGGAACTTCCTGTCTTCATCTCCAAGTGGGTTGGGGGTCCAGGGGGAGGAGCCCTACTTCAGGACCTCAGGCCCCACACTGAGTCTGGGTGGAATCAGCTCAGGGGACCAAAATCAAAACTACAACCAGCCTGAAGTCCAGACATAGTGATGGCAGCTTGCTTTGAGAACTTCATGATCCAGGGCCTGACTGTGACTGGGGTGAAAGGGTGGCTTGCCACAAGTCAGGGCTCACCCTCTCTTCTCCTCCGCTACCACCTCCACCTCTTTCTCCTCAAATAGTCTGCTGCCAGTATACCAACTATCAAAGTCACCACATTAGGTCACTAATTGGCCCGGTGACCCCAGATGCCAGAAGATCGGATCTTGGGATATGGGATGCCTCTGTAGGGCCAACTTCTCCAGCAGTGTGCTCCCAGAAGCCCTTGCCTGCACTGAGCGGGGCTGGTGTGGCAGTAGGTGGGGCGGAAGGCCTGTGCTTGGAAGGGTGCCTGGCTTACAAGCCTGGCAGCAGCTCTTGGCCTTAGTCCCTGCCAAGGCACAGAGGACAAACACATGGCACCTGGATGACCACAGCAGAAGCGACTTGCTTTTCTACCCTGCCCTTAGGCTGCTTCCTGCGGAGCTCTTGCCTCCTCCAGAGCTGGGCAGTGAGGATGAGCTGGGGGAGGGAGGCTCCTTCTCAGCTGACCAGCGGAGCTGCCCTCTTCCCACTAAATCACTGGGTCTGGGGTTGGGGTGGGGTGCATCTGTCTTACTGTCCTGAACACTTCACACCCACTGTTTCCTGTCATTGGGCCATAATCCAGAGGCAGTCTGGGGGAGTCACACGACCAGCCCAGGCCGCTCCATTTGAATCTGGCTGGGTGGGTGACCATTTCTAAAGATGGCTCTTTCACTTCTTGTTTTTCCTAGGGATACCAGGAAAGAGCTATAGTCCCCAGATTACTGATGTGACTTGTGAGGCTCAAAAGAGATGAAACGAGTACCCATAGGAAGTACTCCATTCACTTCCGCCTGCATGGCGCTGATGTGAATTTAAGCTCACCTGGCTTCTCCCCCTAACTGTCTGCTTCATTCGTTTTCAAGTTCCATAGTCGTTTGGGGGTAGGGGCAGGAGCAGATGGAGTCTAAGAGTATGACCCAATAGAAATCAAGGCAGGGCAGGAAAGGGCAAAGGGGAGGACGGACAGGGTGGTGTGTTCAGGGACATGGCAGCAGTCAAAGGGTGGCATCCAGATGAAAGAGTGCACGGCATACCTGGGGTCAGGCTCACAAAAATAAATAGGATTCTGGGAAGTCTTTGTCCAGGGAAGCACATATTTCAGAGTGTCCGAAGTGGCTGGGGGAAATCTGGCCAGCACCTAATAGCTCTGTGCTTGTCTGGGTGCTGACTGCCAGCTTCATAGGACACCCCCCCCATTCTGAATGTCCTTCACGGGCTGGCTGGCTCTTTGCCCTGGAACCCATTGCTCCCACCAAGGTCCTGCCATCCCTGACAGAGGGCGCCTGGCATTCTCTTCAGGCCTCCAGAGGAGGCTGCTTCCTTTGTTTTGCAGACAAGGCTCCCATCCTTTGTTCTGAATCAGTGTGCTCCAAAGATAAGCCCCAAGAAAACAGTTGTTGCCTTTTGACACTGACAATTAGAACCAGAGGAAAATGGAGAAAACAGGAAATGACAAACGGTTTCAGTGACCAGGAGGAAATGGTGGCTGAGAATTGCTGCTGGGTGACAGTACACTCTTACAGCCCCTCTTCTGAAGGATAGCCCAGGTCTGGTGGCTTTTTTAAAGCACAGATGGAGGAGTCATTAAATGAGTCAAGTTTCTAGAGCTGCAACTGTCACACAAATCTTGTATGGGACACTGACTGGTAAGCTTTGTGGGAGCCCAAGACTGGCTAAGCTAGGAAGCCTGGGGCTGGGGCCAGCAGAAAGTCTGGGTAACTAAGACCCCAGTTCTTCCTCTGTAACACCCTTTCCCAGCCCCACTTAGCCACACTCACCAAGAGGCCCTGCCTTTCTGGAAGCATCATGCTGCTACCCAAGAAACTATAAAGCGCCACTTGTATTTGGGGGATTCTGGGACATTGGTGCCTTGACTCAGCTGCCAAGCAGTAGAGGGGCAAAAGGCCTGGGCTGCTCAATGCTGTCACTGCCCATTTACAGCACGGATCTCAGCACAGGCTATGCCAGGAGTGAGCCTGCGCTTTCCCTGCTTGAACCAGCATCTTAATGCCTCCTGTGGCCTCCAGTGCCACAGCCTTGGTCTTCTCTCTAGCCCTGAAGAGGGAAATCAGGTGGTAGCAGCTCAACAGTTACACAAAGGGACTCTTCAACCTGAGTGGGTGGGGTCATAGAAGCCAGCAGAAATTGGACATAAGTCCTTTTACAAAAGGTCCCTGGTTTGGGGCCTTATTTGAACAAAAATTACCTACCTACCCAGTGGTCCTCCAGAGAAATCGAGTACCTAGGGAGGGACGGATAGATAGGGAGGAGACAAAGAGCAGAGGAAGAGGAATGGGAAGATAGGGAGCAAGAGGAGAGGGATGGAGAGAGTGGGAGGAAAGGAAGGAGAATGTAACAAATGAGGGGGGAGGGAAAGAACGAGATGGGGGAAAGAGATAAGGAAAAGGGAGGAGGAAGGGGGATGGAAGGGAAAGGAAAAAGAGAAGGGTCCATTTTTTCCTACAAGGCATCTCAAATGTGCTCTTCAGCAGTCCCTGCCCTCTGAGTGTCCCCCGTGGAAGCCAGCCTACTAGGCTCCAGAAAGCACCTAACTATTTGTCCCAAAGGTTAATGAGCTCTGGCATGGCTTGTTTATTACCCCACAAGGAAAAGCACTTTTTTCCTAGACTTGAAAGTAAGTCCCAGATGCTCAGGACTCTGAGGTCCCTCAATCCTATCTGCCTGAGGACTACATGGGAAGATAAGGCCAATGGGGTAACTCAACCAGTCCCTTTAGCAGTCAATTGACAAATATTTATGGCTGCTGTGCTCAGGGCCAAGCTGTTCCTCTCATGAGAGCATTACTGAATGTCTCTACCCTTGTGGAAGTTACACTAGATAGGGGAATTATCAAGACACAAGTCAATCATTGGAGGTACTTTGTCTTCTAAAGGACTTTTCACAAGGCGAAGGGACACCCAGTGGACAGGCCTGAGCAGAACCCTCAGGTCATACTATAACCAAATGTGCCATATCAATTTTTTTATTAGGCAAGATCCATGGTGGTGCGGGCCTGCTGAGGTCTTTCCTTGTCCCTCTGCATAAATGGCTACAAACTTCACTCATAGTACTGGACCTGCCATCACTGGGGACTTCACATCATAAATGGCATCAAAAGTGAATGACACAACTTTGAGTTGGTCATTTCTACCTTAGGGCTGTCTTTGCCTGTATAAGCACCGCCCCCCTCCCCCCCTAGTCTCGGTGGCTTCAGGGCCGGCTGATACCAGCAGTGTTTCCTTTAAATGCTAGGGATGATCCTCAGGCAGAGGAGACCTGTGTGTCTTCTGTCTCTGCAGTACCCGAAACCTCTGCTTCCCTCTGTGACACTGGTTGCAGGGACCAGGGACTGAAAGGGAATGCAGAGCTGTCTCTGCAAGAGGAGATCCCACTGTGCATTCACTCCACACGCAAGGCGCTGGTCTTGGCACAGAATTAGTGATGCTGGGAGTAGGAATTCCAGGCAAGCTAGCAACAATCTCCTCACATGGCACCTGTGACCACAGAAGAGCTGGGCAGGGCTGGGTGAAAGCACGATGTTCAGAGGAGACGGAGCCTCCTGGGGTTTTGATAATTCGGTTGCCCTGGGAGCTTGGGTTTGGACAAGACTCCTCTGGTTTCAGCCGAAGAGGAGGCAGTTAAGGAGTGCTGTGCCTCTGGGGGAGAGAAATCAATAGCCCTCGACTGGAAAGCACGGCTTGTTCTTTCAGACCAGGGCACACGGGATAAAGAGAACAAAGCTGTGTGGACTAAAGCAGAGTTTCCATTAAAGGCCAGACTCTCGGGAGGTCCTCACAGCTCAGTGACCATCTTCTGCAGCTTTCTGTACAGAGAGGGCAGACTTCCTGTGGCCATTGATATTTCGGGTCTCAGAACAATCGCTCTATGGTTCAAATAAAATCTGTCAAGGCTGGTATTCATCACCTTGCTCCTGTGAGCACTAATGGGACTCTGAGGCATGCCGAGTCATTCCTTCTAGACTAAGAATTGACAGAGAGGCTGAGCTAACTTCATAGAATAGACAGCTTTGGTAGCCTTGGTATGGAACACTGAAACAAGTCCCCTAGACTGCTGGAGCAGGAATCCTGACTGAGGCCAAAGACTGGTCTGGGATGTGGAGCCCACAGCAGATCACTCTCAGGAAATGGAGTTCCTAAAGTCTCGCTAGGTAGCAGACAGGCAGGCACTGGGTGGGAGATTTGGAGGTGTACCCTCCCAGCCTGGACAGCGGGGCAGCTGGCAGGCAAAGAAGCAAATGGGGGTGCTAGAAGGTGGATGTCCTTAAGCAATCTGCAACTGTTTCTAGAGGTAAGGTCAAGGTCAAAGTACTTGCACAGCTCTGAGTGCTTCCCTTTATCAATGAATGCTAAGAAGGAAACGTAGAAGGTACTGGAAATCCCTCATCGTTGTCCAGAACCCTATGGGTTGCAAAGGGCCTACTTTTCAGAACTGTCACCTCCTCAGTTCCTCCCAAATCCCCATGAGGCAGGCTGGCAGGCTGAGCAGGGGGATGTGGCCCAGCTGACAGAGGAGGAAAGCGAGGCACAGCGGGGGCAGGGGGGGGTGACTTACCTGCAGCATCGCAGCTAGGCAGTAGTGGAGCAGGCACCTGCCTCCAGGCCTTCGGATCCCAGCCGCCCCAGGGGGCTGCCTCTGAGGTGCTGTACGAGGAGGTGACTCGGGCCAGCTCATGAGCAAAGGAGCTGCCGGGCAGGAAGGACTCACTCCCCAGGGCCTGGCGGGATGGGGGCTGTCGCCCCAGGCTGACCTGGGGAGGCCTGGCTTCCCCAAGCTTGCAGGCTTTGTCTACATGAGTCTACAATAACCGATTGGACAATCATCAGCTGTTTGGCCACAAAAGGCTTCTGACTGATTTCGTCACTGACCTGACCAACTAATTTAGTTCTTTGAGTGGTGTGCTTATACATATCAACAGGTCTGGGGAAACGAAACCAAATATCTTTGTGCTCTTAGCTGGCCATGGACCAGTTGGAAGGTATAGTCTCTCCATAGAAGATGTGTTTGCTGCCTTTTCCTCCCTAGAGCACCAATGATTTTTTTTTTTAAATGTGTTTTGGTTGGTTTAGGGGAATACTTAATTCTAATAAAAGCATTTCATATGAATGATGTCCTTCCTTAAGCAATCACTGTCTCATTTGGAAGCAGGAATAAAGCTAAGTCAGTTAGTTGGCTCATTGACAATGACCTTGGCATATTCGGATCCCTCCCGCCCCTACCCCGCCCTCACAACAGAACATACAACTCAACCATGGCTTGTAGGAGCTAGTGTGTAGACATGCTAAGGGGATACCAAAACCAGTCAAGTATATCCCTCCCATCAGCTGGGCCCTGAGCTGCAGCCCTCACTGCACCAGACCCTGACGGGGCCAGAAGGTTTTGGGGACATGAGCTTCCTTGCCATCTGGTTTTACAAGATACAGATTTCACCAGTTTTGAGTGTGTGAAATGCGTGACCCAGTTCCTTCAGATAAGAAATTAAAATAACCTTACCCTGATGAACACATTATCAAAGACAAAACTCCAATAGGTGGCCAGCAAAGCCTTGATACTCTGACAAACACACAAGTGTCTAGCAGCAGTCATGCCTCAAAGGATAGAGGAAGCCTGCATGATGGGGAGATGCTCTTTTTGTTCTGTATCAAGCAACATCTCTTGTTTTTCCATTTTTGAGCTCTAAGTGGTCCACTGTGTCTACCCAGCAGCCCCGGGGGAAAGGGGGCTAGTCACTCCCTGAGTCTAAGATAAAAATTCAACTTACAACAAGAATTTACTTAGTGGTCACCTATGCATATATTATTTGAAATAACAATAAAAACTACACCAGTAAATTTATTGATCATTTCTGTGCTCCCTGAACTAACTCACTCTAGGGCTTTAGACATTGGCTTACTCTGTCCTGACAAATGGCTGCCTAGGAGGTAGGGGCTATTACAGTCTTTACTTTTCAGATGTAGATACGGAGACCCAGAGAGACTAAGTTGCCCAAAGTCACACAGCTTTTGAGTACTAAAGCAAGATGTGGACATGGGTTTGCTTCATTCCCAAGTCCACAGGTAGCACGTGCTGAGTTACTAAATTGTGATATGGAAAATAAGCCTTGAAATGGAAAAGTGTTAATAGTGACAGTGTAGCCGAGGGGTTCCAGGGAGGTTCCAGTCATTTAAGAATGAGTTATGTATATTTAAATATGACAATAATAAAATGATTACACGGAATATTTTAGAAGTAACCCATGTCTATCTAAAATAAACAGGCCAACAATCCCCCTCCGAAGTCCTTTGCTATTCTGATAACATTTGCCCCACTTAGCAAGCTCAGTATCACTCACTTGTACTCATCAAGCTCCCATTTGTCCTTGGAGAGAGGTCATCAGGGTGAGATAGAGGAAAACTGATTTTCTAGAATTTGCAATTCTTCAGCCCTACATGCTTAGCTCGTGATAACTCTGAATACTGTTCTATAGAAGCTTTCTAGAAACAAGTTGTTACGGGTCCCAGACTGTCCTCAAACTCACTGAACCCACTATATACCCGAGGATGACCTTGAATCCCTGATCTTCCTGCCTCCGCCTCCATAATGCTGGGAAGGTAGGTGGGAGACTGCAAACCCGCCTTTAAACACTGGAGTTGGAAAAGTACACGCATAGTTCTCAGGTTCTGAAGACTTCTCCCACTCCATGATGAGATTGTAAAAGCCAGAAATTAGCCTTATTCATAGAGAATAAAAGCTTTTTTTTATTTTTAAGTTTCTTAGGAAGCCTCTGTAACTTCACATCTTGAAAAGGTTTTGTGATGAAATTTCTCAAGGACTGGACTTCCACTTACCCATAGAAATGAAGACACTGCAAGGGGTCACAGGGGAGGCTTTGAAGGGAAGAACACATTTGGTACAAAGCAAAAACAAGGAACAATAGATCAGGAATGTTTGCCTGAGGTAGGATATGGGAGAGCAAGGTAGAGGAGGGCGTGTGAGGAGGGGCAACTAAGAAGAAAGACGTTTGAATAAAACTTATAGAGGCCTATTATTGTAGATTATACCTATACAAGTATAAAAGGAATTTAAATGGAGTTACCCTATATTGTGTGTCTGGGGGGGGGGCATGACTCCAATAGATACTATAGGTTATCAAATAAAAGCCCAGGGCCAGGCAAGGATTACTTCTTTTTGAGTTGTTGGCCAGTGGAGTCCTATGGAATTCCAGCCACTACAGACAATCCCCATTACTCTTGATTACTCCCCAGAATTTGATAGGAAGCCCCCACTGTTGAAGATGCTCTACACCTGAGTTACAGAACCTGGAGCAATGAAGCCACTGCTTCTGTGGAGGCTTCAGCCCTGCGGACTAGCGTTCATAAACTGGGTGGTGCTGTGCATGCTACTAGAGGAGAAAGGAATCACTAGCCTCACTCAGCTGTGAACACTGTGGCCTGACGAGGAATGCTAACTGGTACAATAGTTGCACTGATGTTATGGTATGGCACAGCGACTTTCTGATGGGACTTACGGCCTTCTCTACAAGGTGAAACTATCCTGGTAGAGTTAATGATTGGTCCAAAGCCCAGGGCTGGCTAGTTTGTAGATGCTGGGAAGAACCTACCACTATTAGTGTGCTAGATGAGCATAGTATTAATTGAGTTATTTCTGTTCCCATAGATTAGGGCATTTCTTAACCCTCATCCGAGAAGCTTCTTTTTGCAATAGGTGGTGATTAACATGGAGACCTACAACAGGTTATCATGGAGAGAATAAGAGATGGTGAGTGCTTAGACTTGAATGGGGCACCTATGTCACACTCCTTCCCCCAAAAGCTCTGAGTGGAAGATTATAAGAGCAAAGGTGGTGGACAACTACAGTGATGTAGGGTTTTCTAGATGACAGGGCAAGCGTACACATGAGCTCACCATAAGTATTACACATGTACTCAACACCAAGGAGATTTTGTGGGTTTAAAAAAGGAGTATGTGGCCGGGCAGTGGTGGCACATGCCTTTAATCTCAGCACCCAGGAGGCAGAGGCAGGAGGATCTCTGTGAGTTTGAGGCCAGCCTGGTCTACAAGAGCTAGTTTCAGCACAGGCTCCAAAGCTACACAGAAACCGTGTCTCAGAAAAACCAAAAAAAAAAAAAAAAAAAAAAAGGAGTTTAAGATATTGGAAGTGAAGAGTGTTGGGGTGGGCAGGACATGGGAGAAGATGTGATGAAATTATATTGTATGCATGTATGCCATTCTCAGACAATAACAAGGAAAAACATAAAGAAATGGACTTCCATAAACATTAGCATACGCTTGCAGTGGCTCAGTAGTCCGTCAGGCAGAAAAGCCTGCAGATGGCACATGGGACCAACTAGAGCACATGGTTCAACGGTGTGGGCAGCCCTATTTCAGTAGGATAATCATAAGTGGCCCGGGACTGCTCATTCAGGTGCAGCCAGATAGGAGCAGGCACTCTGAAGATCACAAGCCCCAGCTGAAGCCCAAAGTGAGCAAAGGAAGGGATGCTGTGTGTGTGTATATATATATATCTCACATAAAACAGTAGACTGCTCTTCTGACTAGAAACCTCTGGGAGTTACAATGTCCCCCCAAATCTTTTTTTCTTTGTATCACAGTTTTAGGCTATGTGGTGCAGCTTCTGTTCCCCATTAAATAAAAGGCAAACAAACAAACAAACAAAACCATGCACCTTAGCTACTCAGAAGTCTTCCAGAGTCAAAATTGAACAGCGTCTCTTTCTCTCCTGATTGCAGCTAGCTCAAAAGCCTGTGGTGAGCAAGTAGCTGAGCTGGAGGCTAGGCCAGAGTCTGACTTTAAAACAACAACAACAACAAAAGCCTAGGCATCTAATCTGTGTGTGCCAAGACACAGTAGTCTCGTCCCAACTTCATATCCCTCTGTCCCCTCCTGGCCAGAGTAAGCACTGCTCTAGGCCCTAGGGTTCAGAAGGAGCCATCCAATTGACAGGCAAGTTCAGACAACTTAGGAAGGGAGTGGCAGGATTTCCTTTGGGGACTTCCGGATTTAAACAGCAGATCTAATGCACGCATCTAAATTCATTCCCTCCCAAAGATCCACAAAACTACAGCAAGCCTCTGGTTTCATTTTGCTTTTAAAAACAAATTCCCACCAGGAAAAGGAGGCTAGGAGAGGCGATAATAGCACCGTAATTTGTGAAGCTAAAAACCAGACCTGACAGCTACCGCTCTAGCTACTAGAGAAGAGAAAGAGAGGGGAGAGGCCTGCTTAGACCCAGCATCCAAGGGCAATTTGGGAAGCATAGCCAGACCACATTTGAAAACAACAGTAACAGCAACACCCTTCTGCCCAACAAAGCCCTCACACCAAAGCTACCCAGACAGAGCCTCACAGAAGGTGAACCACAAATCAGCAGAGGCGAGCATGGTAAAGCCATTTGCTCCGTGTGCCAAAATCTTCACCATGTTCTAGAACAGGAGCCTCAGATAGTCTGGTACTGGGAGGTGAGAGGGATGGGGTGGTGGCTGAAAGGTGTTAGAGAAATAAGCAGGCCTCTGCATCTCTGGGTATGTATGTGCCTCTCCCAACACTGGCAGAGATAGGGCTTGATCCTTTGCTGGCCCCATCTCTTCTGCAAGCCTAATATTCTGTCCCCAATTCTGCCCCGTATCCCACTGCGGAGGCAGAACTTTTCCCTCTCTTTAGGTTCGCTTTGCTTTCAGCTCTCACTTTCCATTAAAGGGCAGCTGGGGACGAAGGAGCACTGGGGAAGCTCAGCTTTCTTTCCTCTGGAGGCCTTCAGCCACTAGTGGCTTGTGACTTCTTTTAGCAGAGTGTAGGGTGGCAGATGTTTGTGATTCCAGCACTTGGGAGGCTCAGTAAGTGTGAGCGCCATGAGTTTGAGGCCAGTCTGAGCTACAGAGTGAAATTCTATCGAAGAAAAAGACCCCAGAACCCCTAGATAGTGGTGAAGCTATCTAGAAAAGAAGGAGGATTTTCTTAGCATCAGGGTAATGAGGATCCCTACATGGGAGGTGGGCTGTGATCACGAGGGACGAACTAGGGCCAGGATTTTGTTTCTCCACCCGATCTGGGATTGTTTTCTACTTTTCACTGCCTGCTACTCAGGGCATAGAGATCTTGCACACCTTTCCACAGAATAAAGGAGGAAGAGTTATATCTGCAGGCTGATAGCAGTATGCTAATGAGAAATATATGTCTGCTTAGGAAAAAATAAAATGCTGTACGCCAGTGTGCTAGCAGGAGTTATCCTTGGGTTATTATATATTCATATTTACATATTTATTATCCCTTGAGGTTTGTGGGTTTTTAAAGATACTTTTCTGGATTTTTCAAGTTCATTTCCAAAAGAACAGATTACGCTTGCAATCCGAAAGCAATTAGACATTAAAAAAACGCCACAAGGTCCTCATGGCGAAATGAGTAAGGATGAAGAGGAAGCCTGTGTAAAAGCCATGTGTAGAAGTTTGGCAGAGACTGGCTCTGTGAATGTCCACAGTGCTCTCCTAGCTCCCCAGAGCTCTGGGAAGTCAGCACTAAGTGTGGTCTCGCAGAGAGTAGGAACCCAGGAAGATTCTAGGCTACTTTCAATGTTTTATTTCTTCGCTTGTTTGGTGGTTGATGTTTTATACCCTCTTTCATATCTACCACACACAGTCTACAAGGGATTTCCTCGACAGTCCTGGCAGTAGTTAAAAAAAAAAGTACTATGTCAAAGGAGTAACTCAAGTTTAGAGTTTCAAAAGCCACGTTAGTATTCTGTGCAAATCATTTGTCTTTCGGGAGCTGCTCCAGGTGCGGAAGGTTTGGGCAGGGCATGAAGTTCAAAGCCGTGGACCTGAAGTGCACATTATCAGCAAGAAGTTGGGAATGTGTCCAGTGCTGGCCCTCTCAGTTCTGATGTGGAATGCCAATGAACTGGTGCTTAGTGGGGTTTGTCTTTGTCCTATGTAATCTATCTGTGAACACCCAGGCAGCTGTTTGCTGAGACTCCTATGACATGGCTGCCTGAAATTCATCCTTCCTTCCTTCCTTCCTTCCTTCCTTCCTTCCTTCCTTCCTTCCTTCCTTCCTTCCTTCCTTCCTTCTTTGAAGACCTTGTCTTCTGCCTCTTCCTTCATCCCTCTCCCATCTCCTTTTCTAATGTGAGGGGCAGCACGGGGTCACCCATTCAAGCATCATTTCTGTAGAGAAAGGAAAGGCCACACTGTTTGCCCCAGGTAGTCAAGCAAGCTAAAGCCAGACTGGGAGAGTCACCAAGATCCTAGAGAGAACTTGTTGCTCCCACCTAATCCTCTTTGGGTCTGGAATTCTGGAATGCCCCCCTTCAGAGCAACACTGGCCCTTCTAGCTCTCAACTTGGTCAGTGGGTGCTACAGTTTGAATCTGGAATACCCTAAGAGACTGGTCACACTACCAAACCCATTTCTTTTCATTAAAGGCTTAGGGCCTTATCTTGGATACTGTTGGGAGGTGGCAGATCTTTCAGAGGTGGATGTGATGGGAGACTTCAGGAAATCTGGGAATGTTTGTCTCTTCTCTCTCATTTTTACAGCTGGCTCTGCGGTGCAAGTGCAAAGGTCCTTCTCCCCTCTCCTGTCATGCTGGCCCGTGCTTCGGCCTAAAGCAATGGGGTCAGATAGTCACTGCTGGAACCTCCACAGCAGTGAGCTCCGACAACCGTCTCTCTTTCTTGTTTCGTTATCTTAGGTGTCTGTTATTGCAGTAGAAAGCTGACGAATGCCGTGGGGACCGAGACACCCAGCAGGAAAAGTCCCTTGCCCACACCGCAGCAGACTAGAATTCAGAGCTCCTCACTCTAGATCCCAACCATAGCACCTTGTTGAGACTCACTTGTCCCAACGGCAGGCACTGTCCCTTGGCTGAAAGCCAGGAAGGGAAGCAGAAAAGGTAGAAGGTGGATCTAGGATAAACAGCTTACTGGAAGCAGGCTCCAGAGTGGAAGCAAAGGCCACTAGTGAGAGGAATAGGAAGTCTCCAGCATTGAGCTCTTCCAGTTTCCATCCCCTGGGAGTTAGTTGCTGAGACACGTGACACTTGGGGATTCATCGTGGAGGCCTGGGTTAGGAGAGCCACTACACCTCCACCCTTAGACCCAGGGTTGGCTTCTTTCCAATGGCCTTCCCTACAGCCTCTGTGTTCCACTCTCCTCCCCACCACCTCCCATCTCTGTCATTCAGCCTCTGGATTCCACGGTGCTACTTGCTTCCTTAAGTTCCCCCAGAGGAGCTGGAGTACACTCCTGCATGCTTAGAGCAAAGTACCATTTATTGATCTGAGAAATACTACAACTAAGTTCATCCTGTCGCGGCAGCCAATGGAGCAGGCATTGAAAAACAGTGAAGAATAGCTACAAGCCATTCCCAAACCTTGGCTAGCACGCCTATCTCCAAGTCAATATTCTCAGACTTTAGAACCCATGGCACAAGGCACAGATGTGTATCACAGTAGCAAATCTGTAATTTGGATTCAATTAGGACCAGTTGAGATATGAACTGACCACCCCATACAGGATAAGACAACATAGGTTCTTGCTGTGAGCCTCAGATGTAACCCAGTTTTGCCTAGATAAACAAGGGGGACTACTTTTACAATACTGTCTCATCCTCAGGCAGCAGTGCAAGGCCCAAGATTGCATTCATAATTGGTAGATCAAGGTGTAAAGCAGAAAACTTGGTCATCAAATGTTATGCTAGGCTGATGAAACTTAAGAGTGTGCAGACACTGTGAACAGAGCCTTTGGAAGAGCTTGAGGGCTAGGTGAAGATGCGTGGCCAGATACCTATTTCAGCTAGCATTGCCTGGCGTGAGTTGTAGCCAGTCTGAGGATCTGAATCTGCAAATAGGTGGAGCAGAAAACTGTGGCCTTTTGTTCGACCCTAGAGTTATCATGATCTCAGCAGGTTGCGGTTTGGGGTATGATACAACATGATGGTATGAATAGCCACAGGTATGACAACCTAGAAGCCTGAGGCTGGTCCTTTCACAAGTATTCCCGATTCAGGCAAAATACTGCTATATAGTGATAGGCCCAACCACTACAGGAGCGGTGTTTGGGTCTACCCTGACCATACAGAGAAAGTTGCTGGGACAGATTATTTTTTTTCTCGATACTCTCCTTTTCTTTCACAGCTTTATTTTCATTACTTCTCCAAAGTATTTCTGTATGTATGTATGTATGTGTATTGTGTAGGTATGCTCATACCACAGCACATGTGCTGAGATCACAGGACAACCCGTGGGAGTCGGTTCTCTCCTTCTACCACATAGGTCCTGGAAATGAAGTCAGGTTGTCATGTTTGGTGACAAGTGCCTTTGCCGGCAGCACCGTCTCTCTGGCCCTCACTCCTTTAGTGAGTATATTTGGAACAAATCAGCATGTGGATTGCCTTGTAGTACTAAAGATGTTGACAATGCATCAACAGGAGACTCGCAGCAAATCTGGGCCTGGATGTTATCCAGTGCTGAAGTGCTGGGAGTAACTGCAGGCACCATGCAAATAAGCAGCCTGCTTAGAATTTCTCTTAAGTCAGGCCCAACTAAAGCTGTTACAATAACTAATCCTTCAAACCCAAGGTGAAGCCAGATGCAGCAAAGCACCATGGGCTTTCAGGAAAATATAACTGCACTTCGTGTTGAAAACAAGGTATCAGATACTAACCAGATAGTAATCAGTATGGAACACAGCTTAGAGAATGAAAACAGCTGTTTGGTTAAAGCTTAAAGAAACATGTTGAGGGGCTGGAGAGATGGCTCAGCGGTTAAGAGCACTGACTGCTCTTCCAGAGGTCCTGAGTTCAATTCCCAGCAACCACGTGGCAGCTCACAAGTATCTGAAAATGCAGTTCCATGCGATCTGACACCTTCACACCAATGCACATAAAGTAAACTGAAGTAAATCATTAAAAATATTTTTAAAAAGAAAACATGTTGATAATCTAATAAGGAAACTTAGCAAAAAGGTGGGTGCGGTTAAAAATTGAAGAGAAATTCTTGAGCTGAAAAATACACTCAGCAAAATTAAAAACCAACAAAAGAGACAACAAAACCAGGACAGACGAAACGGAAGGGGTCAGCTTGAAGACAGGTGGCTTGAAACAGCTGGAGAATGTAAGAGTGAAAAGGGATGAAGCAAGATGATTGGGAAAGCTTTGGGACAATAGAAAAAGAGCAGGTATCCAAGAAAGACCTGCGAATGCCAAAGGAGTGGACACCTTACATAAAAGAAAAGTTTTCCAGCCCCAGAGAAAGGTTCAAGTATTCAGGTAGAGAAAGGCCAAATGGCTCCCATCAAATTTAACTCAACTTTGCTTACCCTTCTCTTATGATCAAGGTCTCAAATGGTGTGTGTGTGTGTGTGTGTGTGTGTGTGTGTGTGTGTGTGTGTGTGTGTGTGTATGGGGTTCATAGTACTAAAGGAAAAAGGAATCTTTTAGCTGAGCATACTATATCTGGTAGAGCTATTTTTTCTAGAGGAGAGAGAAGGGATAAAAACATTCCCAAGCAGAAGCCGAGAGCAGATCTTTCTGAGACCTTTTACACAAGCAAACACTAAAGCAAAAGATACTAATGAGCGAAAATTCAACAGGGGAAGGTATCCAACTCACAAAGAAGAGTAATTATAGAAATTGAGAATTATCTAATTCTGTAAGCATGGTACATAAATTATTCATAGCCTTAGGATGAAGACTAAAGGAAAAATAAAAATATGAATACATTAATATACTAAACGATGAGCAATACACAAAGTCACAGAGTATCAGAGATTCTAAACATGAGAAGAAATAGAGTGCACATGGAAAGTGTTCTTATTAGTATATTTTCTCTTACTTTTTGATTCTGTAGTTATCTTTACAACCAAACCAAGATGGTAACATTTAGAAAATAAATTATTTTTATATGCCTCATGGTAGCCACAAAGTAAATATCTGTAATGGAAAACTCAGATAAAAGTGAGAGATCAAACACATGACTGGAGTAACCCACTTAACCACAAAGCAAGACTTTGAGAGGGGGGAAAATAGACTGCAATATGATTAGAAAATAACTTTAAATAACAGTGATAGTAAGATCTTTCATACCAGTAATTACCTTGAATGTAAATGGACCAAATTATCTAATTAAAATTCATAGAGTGACAAGGCAGATAAAAATGAAGACCCAATCACATATTGGTTACAAGAAACTAATTTGTCTTTGAGAACTCATTTATACTAAAAATGAAGGGATGAGATAAGAAAATTTCATGTAAAAGGGATTCCAGAAAGGGAGAAGCAGCCATACTTATGTTAAATAAAACAGATTTTTAAAGCCCAAACAGTAGAAAACGATAAAGAAAGGTTATTATATAGGGTCTAAGGAGTTTGGATTATACCAGCTCATTAACACCTAAACTCATCATCTGAAGGCTCTGTCTCCATCTCATGGTGTGACTGGAATGTGGTGGAATCTTTAGCAGATGGGGCATAGTTATAGGAACTTAAGTCATTGTGTGTGTGAGTGTGTATTGTGAGGGTGGTGTCTTTGAAGTTATTTGGGGCCTTAGTCTCATTCCTCTCGATTTAGCTTCCTAGTCACAAAATGTGAGATGGTTTGTTCCACTGTGATGTTCAGATTCATTCTAGGTACAAAGTAATGGGGGCCAAGTCACCATGGATGGAAACCTTGGAAACTGTGAGTCAAAATAAATCTCTCTTCCCTTCAGGTTTGGCACAGTGACAGAAAGCTGATAAACACATGCACTAGATATCTGAATGCATAAACGTATAATTCAAAATTTAAAAGAGCTACAGGGAGAGATAGACTCTAATACAATAACATTGGAGACATTAACCCTTTACTTTTAATAATGAATGGATCATCGAAGTGGAGAATCAAGAAAGAGATGACAGAATTAAATTTCAACTGAGACCAAATGGACCTAACAGTTATCTATAGGACATTCCTTTCCAGCAGCTACAGAATACATGTTTTTCCCTGTGCAGAATATTATCTAGGATAGATTAATAATAAAAGCATTGACTACTAAAGACTATACAATATTACACAAAATAAGTTTCAATAAATTTAAAAAAAACTGAAATTATATTGATTATATATATTTTTTCTAATCATGATGCAATAAAGTCAGAAATCAAGAAAAAGAGAAACATTGGAAACTATAAACACATGGAAATTAAATAACTTACTTTTGAATATCAAATGAGTCAAGAAAGAAATCAAGAAGGAACGTTTTCATTTATTATTGTGTATGAGTGTTTTTCCAGAATGTGCACCATATATGTGCAATGCCTACAGAAGTCAGAAGAGGGCATAGCATTCCCTGGAACTGGAGTTACAGATGCTTATGAGTCAGTATGTGGGAGTTGGGAATGGAATCCAGGTTCTCCAGAAAGGTAAACAGTACTCTTAACTACTGAGATATCATTCCATCATCAAAGAAGGAAGTTTAAACTTTCTTGAAACATGCGAAAATAAAAATCCAACCTATGGGATACATCCAAAGCCCTACTGAGAGAGAAATTTATAACAATCAACACCTATATCAAATAAGAGAAAAATCTCTAATACTGCATCCCAAGGAATTAGAAAAGCTAAAACTAACTGAACCTAAATTTAGAAGGAAAGAATTAAAATTCCAAGCAGAAAACAAAACAAACAAACGAAATCCCCAAAGAAATAGAGACTAAGAAAATGTAATTTAAATGACCAATGAAACAAAAAGATGGTTTTTGTGATAAGCTAGATGAGAGACAGCCTGGTGATCTGAGTTCTATTCCTGGAAAACAAATAAAGATGGAAAAAGAGAACCCACTCCACAAAGGTGTTGTCTGACCTCCATATATATTGTGGCATGTGCTCCCCCATATCATGCAAACATAAAAATAAACTAACAGTAGTGGCAGCAGCAGCAACAACATTTCTTTTTTGAGACCGGGTTTCTCTGTAACTTTGGAACCTGTCCTGGAACTAGTTCTTATATGCCAGGCTGGCCCTGAACTCACAGAGATCCACCTGCCTCTGCCTCCTGAGTGCTGGGATTAATGGTGTGTGCCACCAGTGCCTGACTCAACAACACCATTTTTAAAGAAGATAAAATAGACTCTTAGTGAGGTTAAGAAAAGGAGACACAAATAAAATAAAAAATGAGGACACATCCAAATTGAAAAACAAGTCAGATGTCACTGTTTTCAAGTGATAAGATCTTACATATAGAAACTTCCAAATTTAATTATATACTAAATTCACCAAAGTTGCATAATATAAAACAGCACACAAAAATGATCAGCACTATTAAATATTAATGATGATTTATTTGAAATTGAAATCAAGAAACAAATTTCATTTGTAGAAGATTAAAAAAGGTACCTATGCACAAATTTAGCTAAAGAGGCAAAAGACCTCTATCATGAAACATTTTAAACATTGATGAGAGAAACTGAAGAGGATAAAACTAAAGACATCTTTTGTTCATAGAGTAGAAGAATCAACATTGTAAAATGCCCAAACTGGACAAACTTGATGTGAGAAGTCAATGTGTACCACCTAAATCCACATAAAATCTGAGAGAGCTTGGAAGGAATGCTACACATACAACAAAACAAAGGTTAGCCACATATTCTTTTTTGGATGGGCTCTGTTTGCTGGCAGTGAACAGGAACACAATGGCTCCTTTAAGGAAAGGCTTACTGACCCAGCATAAGAAACAGCAGCTTCCTAGTTCAGGCAGCACAAACTCTGGCTTTTTCAGGAAGCTGAGCACTTGAATGGGGTTCATGAGCAGCATGTTACAAACTGCTTAATGGAGCATCATAGACCTGCTGCATACTTCAAACTGAGGGAGTGTGCACGGCTTACAGTGGCAGTGAACATGCCTCCACTGTGTTTTGCTGGGCGGAGACAAAAGGCAAAGCAACCTTAGTCCTAGCCATGCTGCTTAGCATTTTAAGAAGTGCTCCTGGTCAGAAAAGGATTACAGATACACAATAAAGACAAATTCAGATGGAAAAGGCCTCTAAATGGGTCATGGTGTTGAATAAATGTACATAGGCTTGGGAGAGAAAAAAAGAATATAGACAGTTATAAAAAGAATTATTTTTTTAAAACAAAGTCTATAAAGAGACACAGTAAGACAGTCATGGATTAAAGGAGTAAATAAAAATAAGCCACATAAAGATGGAATATACACAGAGAGTCTGGATTATGTATACTATTGTGTTTTCTTTGAGATTTTTGACTGTGAATGAGCTAAGTACAGAGAGATATTTCATTGTATGGGATGCTAAGCTAAACCATCATATATATTTTAAAGGTATCTTGACTTCAAAATTTGGGTCTAAGGATATGTTGCTTTGGAAAATAGGTTCTGCTTTTGTTTCCACAGAAGGTGAGAACCTGTGGATTCCTTCCAGACTAATGTGGTTTGATGGAACAAGACCCATTGAAGGTCTCCATAAACACCTAAAATTACTTTGCCCAACAAAAAGCAGGAAGCAGTTTGGAGAGAACTACACCTAAATTTCCAAATATTGTTTACAAATGATTGTTTACATTTAAAGGGGGATATGCTATAGAGATGAATACTTTGTATTGGTAAGGATCTTAGTTTATTGATACAAATTTAAGGTCACTTTTGTTATATGTACATTTTAGCTCTTGATTAAGGTATTGTGTTTGTGTGGCTCATTTAAAAATGTAATGTATAATTAAGAAATATAGGTTAATAGATAATCATCTATAATAATCAAGTTTGTAGTCATGTTAGTTAGGTTTTCTAGCTGTACAGAGATATGTTTCAGATGGCTAAATATTCTTCAAGCCTTTTAAAGACTAATGGAATATGACATTTAAAATGTTTAAGAAATTAGGATTTTTCTGGACAATGAGACACATTTGCTCCTGGCAGCACCAATCTACTTCAAGAGGATGATGGGCATCAAAGAGGCTCCTTATGGAGTTTGCTAGACATTTGGGAAGGAAACTGCTCTTGCCTGGACTGCTTAATATTATGCTGTATGAGCTGGACATGCAGGACCCACAGAGAAATGACTGCTGAAATTGCCTAAAGATAAGACTGTCCTTCAGGGTTCCTGCTTCATGAAAAAGTCTGCCAGACATTCTGCAGGACACAGAAGAAAGTGACTGACAAACTACCAGTATAGGTGGAAATGTCTTTGAAATTTTCTGCTTCATGGAAAAGTCTTCCAGATACTATGGGC
Organism: Dicrostonyx torquatus; assembly: GCA_028555095.1. Classification (NCBI taxonomy): domain Eukaryota; kingdom Metazoa; phylum Chordata; class Mammalia; order Rodentia; family Cricetidae; genus Dicrostonyx; species Dicrostonyx torquatus. The sequence continues at coordinate 633,846 of JAQHUG010000281.1, read as the reverse complement.
TTATGGGATGAAGATGAGTGCCCTAATGTTTTACAGAAGAACTTTAGGTGACTGTTCAGGTAGTGAGGTGTCTGTGTCAATTCTAGAGTTTTGGAAGTTGCTTACAATGCTCTTCCTGTTAAGTTAGTTAGTATTATATTCTTCTGGAGTCTTCGATAAAGTTGAAAAATAGTTATCTTTTTTTAGTTATGAAAATAGATAAAGTAGATATAATTATTGTAACTCTAATTCTTGCTTGATACCTGTTTTGTTATATGTAATTTTACTATGTTATAGTTAAAACCTTCCATTTTATTTAGACAGAAAAGTGAAGATGATGTGGGAAGTCCTTCTGTATATATGTTGCTTCTGTATATATTGGTTAATGAATAAAGAAGCTGCTTTGGCCTGTGATAGGGTTGAGTAGAGCTAGGCAGGAAAACTAAACTGAATGCTGGAAGAAAGAAGGTAGAATCAGAGAGATGCCATGTAGCTCCACCGCCGAAGAAGACAGATGCCAGAGAACTTTACTGGTAAACCTCGGACCTCATAGTGATGCACAGATTAATAGAAATGGGTTAATTTAAGTTATAAGATCTAGCTAGCAATACTAAAGTTTATATATAATATATAATATGTTAAGTTATTGGTCAAGCAGTGTTTTAAGTAATATAGTTTCTGTGTAATTATTTCAGGTCTGGGCAGTCGGGAATGAATAAGCAGACTCTGTCAACACAAAGTGATCTTGATAGAATTAGCAAAAACAATTCTAAAGTTTGTATGAAATTATCCAAACCTATAAATAACTAGAGCCACCTTGATCAAAAAGAACAAAGCTGTATATGGATGCACACCTTCTTAGGCCGGGATGGAGGGGGGAGGGTCTTGGGCTTTCCATAGGACAGGGTATCCTGCCCCATCTTAAGGAAGCAGGGGGAGGGCGGTGGGGTAGTGGGGGAGCGGGCCTGCGACAAGGGGAGTAAATGTAAATTTTTCTTTTAGCAATAAAAAAAGTAAAAAAATAAAACAAAGCAGAATTTGTTAATAGGCTAAAAATTTACAGTAATTAAAGCATGTTACAGGCATAACAACAAACACATAACAAGTAAATCGAAGGAACCATAAAAAAATCTATCTATCTATCTATCTATCTATCTATCTCTAACTTATTTCAACAAAGTGCTAAAAAATAGACATTAGGAAAAGAACAGTCTTCAATAAATAGTATTGGGAAAACTGGGTATTCACCTAAGAAATGCAGGTAAATTCCTAAGTTTCAGAGTTACAAAAATCTAATTCCAAATGTATTAAAGTCTTAAGTGGGTCCTGGGGACATAGCTCAATTATTTACCTAACACCCAGGAAGCCCTGGATTCCATTCCTGGGAATGTAAAAACTGGGCATGTTGTCATAAATTTTACTTGGGAGGCAAAGAAGAAGGAGCAGAAATTCAAGGTCATCCATGGCTACATAGTGAGTTGGAAGTCAGCTCAAAAAATATAAAGGGGCCTGAAAAAAACATAAAGTGGTTATCACGTGTAAGACCTGAAATTACAAAACTATTTGGAAAAACATAAGGGATGGGGGTCAGAAAATTAGCGTGGACGAAGATTTGTTTTAGGATAGGATCAAGAAGGCAAAGATAGAGGATTAAAACAGCTTCAGTACAGCAAACGATCAAACACAATGCTTAGAAGAGAATATTACATCTGAGAAGGGGCTGAACTTTCAACAGAGACAAAACAAAACAACAACAAAAATCGACTCAAAAACCTGAGAAACATACAGGGTACCCAGCTAAGCAGACCATTCTTAAAGAAACACAAATGATCAGCAGGCATCTGTTTCAATATTACTAGACACTGAATGTAAACCATAGTAAGATATCCCCTCTCCACAGTCAGAGTGACTCTTACCAAAGAGGCTAAGGAGAACAAGTGCTACCAGGATGTGGCAGAACTAGAAGTCTTGTACATTGCTGAGGGAATGCTAATTAGTACAAACATCACACAAAACAATACAGCTAGTCCTCAAAAATTAGAATCCAGTTACCACAGCACCCAACTGTCCTACCACTAGATGCACAACCAAGGGAAAGGAACTTAGCTGTGCTGAAGAGACATTTGCATTGCCATGCTGTTGTAGCATCACTCGTAATAGTGTCCGTCATCAGATAAATGGGTAATAAAAATATGCTACACATCTGCATGGAATATCATCAGGCAGAAAAAGAATGAAAACCTACTATTCGTGGTAGTGTGTGTGGAACTGGAGATTATGTTTAGTGAAATAAGACAGGACAAGAACGACAACTATTCCATGGTCCTACCTGTACACAGAATCCCAAACAGATGATCTCATTGAAATAAGAGTCAAGTGGCAGAGCTATCCAAGGCTGGGGAGAGTAAGGCTGGGGAGGGACTGGGCAAGGTTGATCGGTAGGTATCATTTGTACTTATATAGGAGCCCTAAAGTGTCCTTCAAGATATTTAAACCTCTTCACGTGGTATAATTTGGTATGTTTCAGTTAGAAAACCATGTATTTTGAGTCACTACAAAATTCTAGAGTTCTAAAAATCAAAACTGGAAGGATCCATGGGGATTGTTCACCCTAGAGATTTCCAAAGTAGGAGAGTTGGAGCAGAGGCAGCAGCAGCCCTTGGGGATACATTGAAAATAAAAAAAATTCTGGGTCCCACATTGTCCCATGGAATCAGGAAATCTAGACGTGGGGCCTACACACTACATTTTAACAAAGTATTACAACAGAAAAGGAAATTGAACCTCAGGGAAGCAAGAGCTTCGGCGATTATGGTTCACTGACCACTCAATGTTGCTTTTCAATTTCACCTTTTCAAATCAGAAAACTTTCCCTTTTTTTGTCCCTATTTTTTCTCTACTCAGATGAGATTAAAAATTGAGGGTCCTCAGAACACAAGGAGACACATACAGATCCAGTTCTAAGGACGGCACATCCCTAGGAATTCTCAATTGGAGACTGAGCCCAAAGCGTGAGTGGATTTCCATAGGGTTGAGCATTTGGGAAAGTGAGATCCTGGCAAGAGTGAGTGAATGCAGGAGGACAGTCACCAAGGCTGACTGCAGCAGTGCACGGTGGCAGATAGGTAACCTATTCAACAGCAAATGTGTCTGCCTTCTCTAGACACTTCCATTCTCACTCTCATTCAAGTGGCTTGAAAAGGTTTCATCCCAGCCAAGATTTTAGAGGCGGGCCATTCAGTTTTGCTGACAGCGAGCAGCATAGTATGCTTATTGTCCTTTCTATCCAACCAGCCCCTGAAATCAAGGGGCTTCTAAGGAAGAAGTTTCTTTGCTCCTCTGAGATAGAGACTGGAAAGGCGATGTTTGAATCGGGTCAAGGTGGGGGTGGGGCAGGAGGAAGCTGGCAGCCACTAGAATTGCTTATAGCTGCAGTGTGCCCACAAGGGGGCGCTAGCTGTAGGATGAGGGAAGGTCTAAAAGTCCCACATCTCTGGTTTAGGGCAACTTGAAGCCACCCAACTGCTGCACTTTCCCTTGTAGGAGTCAGTAAGATATGTTTTAAATTAATTATTGCTTTTTGTTTAAACCATAGTGAACTGGGTTGTCTGTTACCAGAAAGTGAATATATTCTAATTGATAGACCACCTAGCCTGGCTCCTCAGATTTCCGAATTCATAAGGTCTTTTCTAAGCTACCAGCCTCAGGTTAAAGAACCCTATATGTCTTCCATCCAAGTACCAACCAGGCCAAATTCCAAGATCAGATGAGAAAAGGAACATTCAGAATAGTTTGACTGTATACAAGAATGCCCTGTTTCTAATGCTGAAGCCCAAGGTCTGTGTAACCTTGCTTAGCCTTGAGTTATGTTTCTTTATCTCTTAAATTAGCCTTCTTAAAGAGAAGGGAAACACACCTGCAATATCCAGCACATTCCAGCAAGCATACCCAAGTCCAGATCAAATATCACCATCTTGGGCTTGCTCCTCATTCAGATCTCCAGGTCAGCACTCAAGCTCCTGGATTTGTGGTAGTAGGACTACGATACACATTTGAAAAGCAACAGCGGTAACAGAACATCAAGAGTCTGGATTGTATTCAGTTCTGATGCCGACTTCAATATGTGCTTTGTGGGTTTTTTTGTGAAGAAAATAATTGATGCAAACTGAAATTTGCCTATAGAAAATAGGCAGTGTTAGCTCCTAAGAGCAATTATTGGAGCCAAGTTCCTGAATATTAAAATCTTTTGAAAAGTCCAACAACATACCAGAAAGTCAAGATGTGATTTCCGAGATGAGAATGGAACAAAAGCCCTATAAAGAGTCTCACTGACGACTCTAGAGCCATCCCAAGGGCTCATTCCCTTTGTTCATTTGTCCAACATTGCATCAAAACTGTTACCTACTTGGAGACTAGAGAATAGATACAAAGAAAATACAGAGTTACAGAGAAATGCTTATCAGTCTCTCTCTCTCTCTCTCTCTCTCTCTCTCTCTGTGTGTGTGTGTGTGTGGGGGGGTGTTATGGGAGGGAATTGGCAAAGACAATGAGCAGGGTAACTGAGGGATGTGGCTGCTACCCCGTTAGTGAGCGGGACAGTGGGAACAAAGCGGCTGGATGGGAAAGAATGGGAACAATCTCCTCTTCTCCACTGCACCAAACACACCTGGAGCATTTTGTTTGCTCTAGCCCATTGGACTTGACCCTTTCTGGCGCTGCAACCCATTGATACAGTTCCTCATGTCATAGTGACCCCAACCACGAAATTCTTTTCATTGCTACCTCACAACTACAATTTTACTACCATTACGAATTGTGATGTGAATATCTGATAAGCAGGACATCTAATGTAAGACCCCTGCGAAAGGGTCATGATGCACAAGTTGAGAGCTACTGATCTGGTCAATTCGTACCCATTCAGAAGGTCTTCCCTTAGTGCCCTGTACTTAGGTCAGAGGCAAGCAGCCAGGAAAGTGGCAAAGAATTCGTGCTGGAGATAGATGATACTTCTCGGCTGTCTTTAAATCTCTGAGAATCTCTGAACTCTCAGGGAGGACATATGGAACTAGAATCTCACTCAACTGATTGACTTCAAGATATCATAATTTGTGTTAAATTATTCGTGAAGGAGGAACCTAAAATCTGGAGTACATATCAGAGTAAATATCAACCTATCTGGGTCGAACAAGTCACAAGTCAATTTATGGCTTGCTACAGGATCTTTGTGGATACTCGTAAATTCCTGAGGTTACGCCACTACTTAAAATTTTACTAACATAGTTTTATAAATGGTTGAGCTATCACTTCTTTTTTTTTTTGTTTTTGTTTTTCGAGACAGGGTTTCTCTGTGGCTTTGGAGCCTTGCACTGGAACTAGCTCTTATAGACCAGGCTGGTCTCGAACTCACAAAGATCCGCCTGCCTCTGCCTCCCGAGTGCTGGGAGTAAAGGCGTCCGCCACCACCGCCTAATGTGGCGTAATTCCTGAGCTGAGGAAGCGGCTAGAGAAAGAGCATGGTAGAACAGACTCGTATGTCTCTGGACCTCCATGAAGTGAATGAAAATTTCTATGGTTAAAGCATTGCCAGAGACTGCCCTTTCAACCCTATTTTACTTCTTTGATCTAGATTGTTCTAAATATGGCAATTAATAGAGAATTAAAGGAATTCAGGCCCCTTAGTGAGGATGCAGATAAAGAAAGGTAACTCCTTGTGATATAACTGGCCTAGGGAAGATGTTTTCAAATTGAAAATTAATAAAGGAAATAAAAGCAATTAGTAATGTAGCTGTCAAATGACCAAAATAAATGAAAACAAAAATCCAGGGACAAAATTTCCATAGGAAATCAATCTATACTCAGAAAGTAATAACAATAAATGTCTTATTATTTTCAATCCTGTGGTATGAGCTTGCTACTGTTTGAAAATGCTGACTGCTTCTTGCGGGCCCTGTGATAGCAGCCCGATCACCAGCATGTGGGCTGTGGCAGAGGAGGGCAGATGCTAGGAGGTAAGGTCCTCATGGCCAGCTGAGAGCAAAGAAGTTAGATCAGTGAGGCGTGTCCTTGAATCCCAATAGCCCTGTCTCTTTGTGCTTCTTTGCTTCCCAGACGCTATGAACTGAAGAGATTTGGTGAAATATGTGTTCCCCACTTCTGCCTTGACTGTAGACTGAGAAGTGTGAGCCAAAAAAAAATCCTTTTGTCTTACAAAGTCACAGAAAGCCGACCAATACGAAGCTTTACCCAAATTCAGCAAAGACAGCATCCTTCTTTTGTGGTGTGTGGGGTGGAGGGTGTATGTAACCACATCCAAGCTGACCTTGAATTTGTGATCCTTCTGCCTCAGTGTCCCAAGTACTAGGATTACATGGTGCCCTCATGAATCAGAATAGCTAAGTATTCTTACTAATTTGTATTTTAAGCCTAAGAAGAAAGAACATATGCCAAGTAGTCTTTCACTCATGCTCACCAGATCCTGTGCTAGTCAGAACCAAATGGCAGCTCTGGACACACTGTAAGTGGAGACCACTCAAACACAGCTCGTAAGACTGCAGTTGACTGACTTTTCCAGGGGGCCCAGTGCTGTCTTTGAGTGCTATGAATAAATCTTAAGTTCAAAAACAAACAATAACACAAGTGACTTGAATTCCTAAACTAGCTGTCTTCTGGGCTTCTCTTATCATATGTGACTGTCACTGTGGTTTGTGAAATGGCTGCCAGATATCTTGTTTTGTTCTTATAAACGTCATTAACAACAATGATAGCAGCAACAACAGAATACCGTGGACGAAGGACATGCATGTCACAATTTGTTGGAAGTTGAAGAAATACACATATTCAGACATTCCGTAAATACCGTAGAAACACAAGAAACACAACTCGATCCTAAAGATGCAGCGCAGTCAGTGTCCTAACATGAGGGTCAGAGATGTTTCCTCTACCCAACATGAAAAGAGCTGAGTTCATCAAAGCTCTTAAGTCTTGAAGACTAAGAGCTTCTATCAGCAACTATCCAAAAATCAGCCATACAAATAGTCTCAAGAACTTAGCATTCTGTGAAGACTAGCAGATGTACCTCTGTCACTGGTCATTCCCTCCTCCCCACATTCTTACACTTAGTTAAAGGACCACATTTCTTGCTCACATTCAAAGCTAGGTAAGATATTTTCCTGTGGCTGAGGGGGAGCAGTGAATGGGGCCACTGTTAAGACACAAATAACTCTCAAAAGTAGAAATTACCAAACCACCAAGAGCTCAGAACTAAAGGTCTTGTGTGCATCACGACCAGATATGACAACTTTCTACAATTCATTTGAGCTGAACACTTACCAGAGACTCTAGTTTCTTACTCTGTGTGCCAATGGCCAGTCATTGGAACCTGTTCTCGTTGTAGTTGAGATCACTAACATTTGCCAGAACTCTATTTCAAAGCCCTGAATTTGCTTACAGAAAGTCAATCCTGGATGACAGCATCCTCTATTGGCTCTTTATTATCTAGAAAACTGTCAGCCTTTCTGGTGTTCCCAGACTTGTAGGTACTCAGCAGATGAAGCAGATAAGGCTTCTCATACTATTCAAAATTAGTGATGATGCCTATTTCTAGTGAAGTCATTTCTTTGTACCTCCCAGGTTGCCATTTCCCTAAAATTTCCAGAGAATTCCAATCATATTGTTTAATTTACCAGGAGATTTATTTGTATGCACTGGATATGTGCAGTACCTCAATTTTGAGTGATTAACTTACATGTGCTCACTACGACATGATTTGTACTAGGTGATGAGCAGACGTCCACTCACGGCTGCTCCTAAGCAGGAAAATGGACAGCAAGCTTGATGCTGTTTTGATACTGCACGTTAATAATATCTGAAAAGGTTGCTTTTAATTAGTGGCGGATTAACAAGTGTTTTAAAACTGCAGAATATTTCCTTTTCAATTATGCTGTTTTGAGACACAGCTATGTGTCACTTAATCATAGGGACATAGAAATGTGTTGCTAGGTGATTTCATCATTACGGGGACACATTTGAGTGTACTTATACAAATCTACATGGTACATCCAGGTCAGTGACTCTACTGTGGTGTTGTGATGCAATCAAGAGACTCAGTAAATGAGAGATGAGCAGCATGCAAATGTTATAAGCTTCTTGTTTATAAGTGGCAGGAGCACACTCAAACACGAAAGTCTGGGTAATGAAAAAAAAACCTAGCAATGTAACCATGTCTTCTCACTTACATGAAGTACTGAGTACACAGCTGCACATGTTCTTTTATTGAAGTGGCAGTGAAGTCAGTTTGATCAGCTCAGCACCACCACAATAATGTCATGCTTTTTGACGGAAATGGCTATGACATCAGCAGATGATAGGAATTACTCAGTTCCATTCTAATCTTAGGGAAACACTCTTGTATTTAGAAATGTTGTTTGGTGCTACACACCATATGTGGCATAACATCAACTGTCTCAACCTTTTAAATTGTACAACCATGTGGCATGGAATTCTTCCACGGTGTTTTGTAACGGTCGTCATTGTCTATCTGTAGAACTTTTTCTTCTGATGCAACTGAAACTCTGTGCCTTCCCTCTCTGTGAGTATAAGCTGCATGTTTTCCAGTCTAACATGCAACTCCCGTGCTTCAATCAACCACTAAACAGGAACCCTATTGTCTACTTGTTATCTTAGGAGCTGTTATTCATGCTAGAAACAGGAATCAGCAATGCCTCAGAACAAGACTGATGTGAGGAATTCCCTCAGATTCCAAACTCTGTGGATGCTCAAGTCCTTCAAATAAAATGGTAGTATTTCCATAGATACTAAATACATCCTCTTATACTTTAAATCATCTCTAGATTACTTACACTATGTAATACAATACAAATTATTGAGGAATACTTGGTTACACTGTGAAGATGTGTCTTTTCCAGGGCACCTTCTGATTGGTTTAGTAAAGAAGTGGTTAGGCGAGACTTCTGGGGACAGAGAGACCCCTAGGAAGATGAAGAAAGGAGATACCAGGAGACACAGAGAGGAAACAGGAGGTGCAAGATAGAAAAGAGGTAATGCCACATGATAGAACATAGATAATATAAATGGGTTATGTTACAAAAGCTAGTTAGAACCAAGCCTAAGCTATAGGCTGAGCTTTCATAATTAATAATAAGTCTCCATGTCATTATTTGTGGGCTGGCAGCCCAAAGAAAAGTCCAATTATTGCAAATAATCATGTTGTATTGTTTAGGAAGTAATGACAAGAAAAATGTGTGTGCTCAGAGCACACAGATTTTTTTTCCCACATACTTTTGACCCATCATTGGTTTAACTTGAGAATTTGGAGGCTATGGGTGTTCAAGGTTCACTTTAGTCTATTCTGCTGTTCCCTTCAAGCTCAAAAGCAGCTAGGTCAGAGTACTAGAAGTTTTTTAAAAGCAGATCGAAGTTATGGGCTCTGCCCACCTGTAAGGGATATAGCCTAAAGGTACAATAGACTCAGGCAAGGTTTCCATACGCCTGTGATTCATGATCCTGGTGGATCTAAAAGTGGGGAGCTTTAGGGTGGAGCATCATTACCAATACCCAGAAACACAGAAGGAAACTGGGAAAAATTGATTATTGGTGATCTTTATGCTAAGTTTTTGAGCATTGCTGTTACATTTCCTATAAATCCAGAGTGATTAAAAGACAGCTGTTCAACCCTGGAGTGTCAGTGATCAGTCTCTCCAAATGTATGTCACAGTGTGCCTAACATTTATCCTCTTACAGTAGTCTCCCAAAATATTTGTCCCAAACTAAACAGATTTGTAGCTCAGTTAAGATAGAAAGGAAAAGCTAAGTGTGACAGCATGGTCCTGTTAGGTATGAAATGAAAAGGCTCACTCATGAAAACATATTCGTGTCTGGTAGAGAAGATGCTTGCGGGTCAAGCCTGGACTCTGATCAGTGGCTCTCTGAAATCTGCCATGTGTCCCCCTCGCCACTTCCACATCTGGAGAATCTAGGCCCTTCCTTAGTTATCAGTTGCCTCACACTAGGCAGCCTCGAGCTTGCCTCCCAAGATTTCTGCTGTGGCATTTCACCAAAACTAACCTCTGAAATGCTACCCATCACCAGAATTAGTGAAAAGAGAAAATGTGAACATGTCAGGAAATGCTACCCTCCCCAATGAATGAGGAAAAGCAGGCAACAAAGCAAGTGGAAGGACGTGAAAACCCAAGGTGACAGGTTCTCCTTCCACAAGTGGTGCATCTGATTTGATCAGAGAGGTCGTATCTTTCAGTAAGTTAAAGGTCACCTGTAAAAATGTTAATGAGTTATTCTGAGAGCAGGAAGAGGTCCAGTTTCCAACTCTCCTGACTGCAGTCTAAAATGGGCTGATGTAGCTTTCATTGCAGAAGGAATTCTGTGAACCTCACTGATCATTTTTTTGTTTTCAATGGGAGGCCATAGTTTGAAGGCAGGTAATTTAAGCTGCACTGTTGAGAGGCAGTAATTAGAGCCCATGCACTACTAAGCATGAAGCCCAACACAAAAGTAGTCTTGGAGGCTCCACCGCTACGCTCTTTAATGGCTTCGGGGTATGAGCAAGTACTGAGGGAGAGAGATGGACACGGAGAGACCATCAGCGTGCTGTACTTAATCCCTCTGGGTCCTGGCCCAGCCTGGAGGTGGGAGTGGGTGGGTCTGGCTTTTACTTCCTTTCCCCTTAGTGTACACACTGTCAGACCTACTTCACCAGTTTGGGACCTGGTTCCCAAGTGGCATGTGACCCCAGCAAGCTGCTGTCATGGTATCTTTAGACCCTCCTCCTGCCCACCTGAAGTCATCCTGGAGTCACATTTGTCATTGACACGGCTGTCAATGCTTCAGCTATCTGTGTCTGGAAGAAAGCGAACTCTGCATTGAGCCCAACCCTTTGAACAAAGTTCTTTCTCTGTGCATTTCCTTTTAGGATGGATTAAGAGGAGTCTGTCTTTGCACATAATGCAGCCCTAGTGTCTCAGGTAGGGCAGATAACACTGTTGTCTCTTCATAGTCGCTAGGGACCCACTGCTTCCTAAGCTAAGGGAATATACGATTGACTTCTTGTTGAATATATACAACACACCTGAGCCAGCAAAGGATTAATCCAGTCTTCTCCTAGACAAACTGGAGTCCCCTTTCCCCTGTTCAAAAGTTGTCAAAATACCAAATGCTTCTTGATGTATTTCACTGCAGCTGCCCTCTTCCCTGTGCCTCACAGCCTGCCTCAAGGATCAGATTCCAGGATTTTCTGTTCTTAGTCCAACTGGCTGCCATCCACATCCCTCCTCCTCATGAAGCCATAGTCCTAGCCATGCAGATCTGCATGGGGCAGCAAAGCACAGATGCAGAAAGCACTGTGGCTGGAGGCTGCCTCTAGCTACCCACAAACTTCCATAGCATTACTTCCCAAACATCTCCCAGACTTGTGAGTTCCATTCTCCAGTGGCTGATGGCACAATTGAGCCAAGTCCTAACCCTCATTGACAATTTGGGTCTCACCAAATTAAAAAGCTTCTGAATAGCTCAGGAAATAATTAGCAGGGTGAAGAGACAGACTGAAGAATGGAAGGAAATCTGTGCTGACTATTCATCTGGCATGGGATTAACATCCAAAATATGTGCATAGGTAAAAACACTAAACAAAAAGAACAAATAATCTAATCAATAATAGGCAAATTGCCTGAAGAATTTTCAAATGAAATACAAATAGCCAATGAATACATGAAAAGATGATCAGTCTTTTTAGCCATCAGGAAAATGCAAATCAACTACATTGAGATTCCATCTTATCCCCAGTTAGAATAGCAGTCATCAATGAAACAAACAAACATAGAAACAAAACCCCAATAAATGCTATTAAAGAAGAGAGGATAAATATACCTTTATATTCTATTGGTAGGACTACAAATTAGTGTAGCCACTATGGAAATCATTGTGATGGTTCTTCAATAAAATAAAAGTAGAACTTCCAGGCTGGTGAAGCACTTACTTAACATGTGTGAGTCCCTGGGTGCAGTCCCAAGCACTTTAGAAAAGGTAGTAAAAACTGGGACTTCTAGATGATTTTTTTCCATATCATTTATGGGCTTATACCCTGAAGTATTAAAGTCAATATACAACAGAAATATTTATACCCGTATTTATCATGACACTATTCACAATAACCAAGATATGGAATTAGTTTCGGTGTCCAATAATATGTGAACAGATAAACAAAAGGGGTCATATGTGCATAGTGGAATATTATTCAGTTTTGATGAAGAATGAAATCACTCCATTGGCCAGAAAACAGATGGAACTGGTTATGATAAGTGGTATATTAAAGACTCAGACATACAAACATTACAATGTCTTTTCTCATATGTAGAATCTTGAAAAAAAGTCATGAACGTATAAGGATTATTAGGGAACAGGAAGGGATCAGTGGTATTAGAGGTGGGCTAGGTGCAGATCCTGGAGGGGAATATGATCAAAACATGTATATGAACGTGTCATAATGTCATCTATGATTATGTAGAATTAATATGTAGTAAGAAGAAGAAGAAACAAATTAAGGTCGTCTATCAGGGGAATCCCTCCCTAATAATTTAGTGTTCCTGTCATTTACTGTAATCTGAAGTCAAAGGAGCTCTAAAGGACAACTGTATATTGTGAGTTTGGGACCAGTTTGGATTTGGCGGTCAAATTTGACCTAGACTTGGTTAAGTGTTCATATTCCTCCACTGGAGGGAGGTGTAGCATCTGTGCTATTTCTGCCATACTGAGTTTCTCAAGTCCCAAGGGTTCACCATTGGAGTCTCCCTTGCCCACAGGGGTTTCAAATCTCAGGCCACACCCATACTGGTCCCATCTGAGTATTCTCAGGCCCTGAGCAGTGTATCTCTCTTTCCCTCTTCAGTTCTCTATGGGAGAGGGGCTGATTCCTTCCGTATTGTTGGCCGAGACTCTGGGGGTTTAGGGAAATTTGCCTCTGGCTGTGGCTCACTAAATGTCAGCAATTGCTTTGGAGTGGACCTCAGCTCTGTGTACAACAGGACTGTTGCTTGACTTGCCACACTGAACTGATTCCATGAAGACAGCTGGCATTTGCCTCGTGGCTTAGGTGGAAGGGGTGCTCCATATAAATATATAAATAGAACCACATTCCACTGGTAACGTGAAGTCTCTCAAGCTGCCTGAGAGACAGCTAGAGTGGGCATTACTGCTTCCTTAACTGTTTCTCATCTTACATTAAAATAATATATTCATTTCCAAAACTGAGCTCCACATTCACATACATCTCCAGTCTTCCCTCAGTAACCATGATGACAGAGGGGAAGGACCAGACAGACCCCCAAGCTAATGAATGTCATGTTATCAGGTGACCATTACTTCTATAGACAGCCTGGCTGCCGCTGCGGTGAGAATCATGCACTTCCCATCTTGGGGGTTTCCATTTGTTCTTACATAAGGATACCAAATTTGTCTTCAAACACTAACCTCTTCCTTTTTTATTTCCCTGGGAAGAGTGACCAAGTTGTTTTATGGCCTTACAGTTGTGGGAGATAGTCCGTGAAAGGGGGAGCTCTTATGTATTCTGGCTGGAAGAATGCTACGTGAACAGAGTATCCTCCTCCCTGGGGAGGGCAGGGGCAGGAGCACAGTAGTGCTGGGGACTTTGGAATGGGGTGCTTACAAGGTGAATATGACCCTTTGCCATTCCCATTGAGCCTAGAACGAGAAAACTCTCCATGGTGCACAAGGCCCACAATTCCTGGCAACATCACTGTAGAGACAGGGTTGGAGAAGAGCTGGCGACATTCTGTCCTGACCTAGGGCTTAATTTGTAGACCATGTCGTCAAGCCCCAAAGGACAGATTTAAGGACTCAGGCCCACCAGTTGGGCAGTGATTAAAAGTCCTTTTTGTGCTTTATTCAAACAGCTTTGGGTGTTTTATGTCATTCCATCCTCAGTCAACTACTCATTTTGTGGATGAGGAAACGGGTAAAAAGGGAAGGTAGGAACAGAACATTCTGGAGGCAGTGCTTCATTCATGGGAAGATAAGCATGGGCTCTGGAACCAGATGCTTGATTATCTGATTCGCTGTGTGATTTTGGGCCTCTCTGGTGCCTTCTCTGCGCTTCCCTTTTCAACACTGGCTGGAATGATAAAACCCTCTGCCTCTGAGGATTAAGAGAAGAGGCAGGTGAGAGAAGACCTCCATGCCCGGCCTATGGGTCTATGCCTGGCTGGCCAGATAGCTCATATTGGAACGCTGCTGGAAGCCTAGCCTCTCTGTAAGTGGTCTCTGGAGCCTTTTCTATACTTCTAATCCTTGGAGGTCATGGTTGCTTGGTTTTTCTCCTAAACACTTTCTCCAATCCCGCCTTGGTGATCAGCTAGGCATAATTGCCGTGATTTCAGTCATTAAGCATTTTCCCCCTAAGCCATCTGAGCTGGCTCCACGGCAACACAGTAAGACTCCAAACACACCCCATTTCAGATAAGAACAAAACAAAGTGGCTCACAAGGTTAGATGGTGGCTCATGTCCATGCGTGCTAGTGGGAGCGTTCCACTGCTGATGCTGGTGCTCCAACCAGAGAGCCGCAGTAGTCCACGCACAGCGATGGCAACAGCCCTATAATGACATCAAACCACAGTACTCCTGAGCCACAGACAAGGGCTCGGGTCCCCAGCTGGGTGCCCTGTCCTGCTTGCTAGTCTGTCTTCATGCCACTCACCCTAGGCACCAGCCACCCCTTTGGGAATTCTTTCTGCTTCATGCACCCATCAGACAGCCAATTCCATGGTATCAATCACCGTGCTTGGTTGGACTCCATGATATTTGGGTGAAGAGTCTCTTTCTAGGAAGTGGTCATGTATACCCTTGAAGAGAAGGCCACTTCCCGACATGCATTTCTCTCCCCAGGCACTCATAAACATAGTCTCTTTGACTTCTCTCCAGAACAGAGAGGCCGAGCAGAAAGTGGAAGCACTTGGGACAGTCAGTGCTTCCAGAAGGGATGGAGTCTGAGCTTAAAGAAGCTGCAGAAGTTAGAGAGGAGAGAAATGGACGAGAAAGCCAGGCACAGGAACCAGCAGGGATAAGGCCCGAGAACTCTGGGCACTTCAAGGTTATAGAGTGAAGTGCAAGGCAGAGCCCCAGAGGCTCTGTGTCTGAAGAAGTATGTGGAATCATGTTATGACCCTCTGGGAACTCCCGGACAAGTGGAAAACATTAGGACATCATTCTGTCAAGGTCCCTCTTAGAGTAAATGATGATTTATTGGGGGTGCTGGTTAATGGCCAACTGTATCAGCTCATATGAATAACCAGTGAATGAAACGATGCATCATGATTGACAGTATTCTATAGGAGGACTTTGATCCCCGACTCCTGGTAGCCACACTTCCACGCAATACCCTGTGGCTGACATCTGATGATGATACCATAGACTATCTTAAAGACTTTCTGACAATCCTCCCTATCCCTATCTCCATCCTTGCATTTAGAAGGCATGCCTTTTCCATCCGCTTCGATGAAGCCAGCTGCCATATTGTATAATGCTTGCTTAAGACGACTCTGGCCAACAAACAGTTCCTGAAGCCCCTACAATGAGCTGCTTCCTATCACCAGTGCCGTGAGTGAGCATGGAAGAACTTCCTTCCCCATGGGACTTGGAGGTAACAGTGACTTTCTGATAGATTCTGGGCCGGAAGAACCAGCTAAGCCACGATTACTGACCTGCAGAGCCCGTGAGCCAATATATGCATGTGGTTTGGAGTTGACACTTTTGGGTAACTGTTTACACAGTGATAGATCATTAATACAGGCAAGGATCAGAGCAAAGACAAGTGGGAACCATGATAGACCTACAGTGCATGATTCAAAAGTCTGTAGGTGAAGAGGGGATGTAAGAAAAAGTAATCTCAAGAATAGAGATTTTGGAGCAAGATTTTTTGGCTTTAAGCTCCTGCTCTGGCCCTTGCTAACTGTGTGACTCTGGGCAAGTCATCGTAACTTTCTGAGCCTCGGTTTCTTCCTTTGCAGAATGGAGGTGACAACAGTCACTGCTTTAGAGGGGGATGACTTCTCCTTCCAGGACTGGCCTCAGTGTCCAGCACAGTGATGAAAGACACACTGAGCTTGCTCAGTAGCTCAGGAGAAGGTTTCTGGGACATTTCTAGAAGGCTCAGTGTTCAGTTTAATACCAGGACAGACAAGCACCAAATGCTTCGGTGTGACTTTCTTATATCCTTCCAAGCATTTGTGTGTCCAGGCGTGTGGCTCAGTCCAAGGGAAACAGTCCATCTATAGATGTCTGACTTGTCCTGTCTGACTCCTTCCCCTGGCACAGATTATGGGTGCAGCTTTCCTCCCAAGAGACTTAAGTGAGCTGACCAGACTCTGGAACCATAATTTTGGCCTCATGAACACTGTACTTAACTACACACAATTATCTGACTTACATAGGCTTTTCCAGGGTCAAGTTTGGCCTCCGTGAAGATAATAGCCTGAATTTGCCTGCCAAAGCCAGATTTGCATAACATATCACATAGTTCTTATTTCCCAAAGGAGCATCACCACATAGGAGGTGCTCTTACCTGTCCGGGCAGAGTGGGCATGGAATCAGAGGCCACCATGCGCTGAAAGCGCTGCGGTTGCTGCATTATCTGCTGCAGGAGGAATGAAGACTGGTCAGGTTGGTGGTGGTGGTGGTGGTGGTGGTGCTGTTGTTGTTGCTGCTGCTGCTGCTGCTGCTGGAGTTGCAAGCTGGCAGTGGCTGTAGAGGAGGCAGTGGCAGAAGGAGCATGTGCTGGTGTTGCCTGAGGCAGGTAGTGGAGCAGGGATGGCTGCCTGGAGGGGGCAGGCATGGAGGCCATCTTCTGGGGGCTTGGCTCAGAAACGAAATGCGACAAGGGTTTGGTGTTGCCGAAGGTAAAGGGCTCAGGTGCGTCTGGACTGGAACTTGCCAGGCCCTGCTGCATGATCATGCTGAGGGCTTTGCTTTGCTGGCTGCTGCTCAGAGGCTTAAAGATGGAATTTGCTTGCTGCTGCTGCTGCTGCTGCTGCTGCTGATGTTGATGTTGTTGCTGATGCTGCTGTTGTTGCTGATGCTGCTGTTGCTGATGTTGATGTTGTTGCTGATGCTGCTGCTGTTGATGTTGCTGCTGCTGCTGCTGCTGCTGGCTAAGCAGACTGCTGGTGGGAGTGAGGCTCCTGATCAGAGAGTACTGTGGAGTGAAGGACTGCTGTGGCAAGCCGGGGCTGGAGAGGTTCTCGGGGCGGTAGGGTGGCGATGGTCCCGGGGTGCTGGTAGGCAGAGCAGGTATTAGGTGTCCCTGAGGGCTCTTGACTGTAGAGGACACCAGATTGGCAAGAATGGAGCTCTGGGGGCTGAATTGTGGCTGCTGACTGTGAGGCAGAGCTGGGAGCTTCGCTGGAGCATAGGGCAAGGTGGGCCCAAGGGCAGCATTGCTGCTGGGGGCCATGCTGGACAGTAAGGCATTGGGCGAGCTTTGCACAGCACTCCCAGACAAGCTATTAGACGACATGCAGGATGCTGTGAAGTTCTGTGGGCTGAATGGTGCTGGCGGCGCCTGTGGTGGTGGTGGATGAGGTGATGGCACGGGTAGGTAAGGTGGGGAGAGACCTGGAGGAGGCAGACTGGACCAATTACGGTTGGAACCTTGGTGTTTTGTAGCAGATCCCTGCTTGCTGGCTGCAAGTGCTTTCAGCTGGTGGGCATGATGCCACTGCGGCACAGATAATGGAGGCAAAGTGACAGGGAGCATGGTCTGGACCTGTTTTTTTACCTGAGCCTGTGCCGTCGAAGAACTGGGTGAGACTATCTGCTTACTGGTAGGAGGAATGGGATAGCTGATCCCTGTGGAGGAGGGCAAGATCGGTAGTGATGTGCCAGTGGCTTGACTGCAGCTGGATGCGAACTCCTTGCTGGACCCAAGGCTCTCCATATGTGGCATCTGAACTGGAAGTTTGGCAGGGGGGCCAAGGGGAGCCTGGGGGTGCTGTAAAACCAGAGGCTCTTCTGGCTTGCTCCCCAGAATCTTCTCAAGGTCAAGATCATTTGAAGAAGGCTCTTGAATTTTGGTTAGTTCCTCCAGCAGATCTTGAAGCTCCTGGTCCACACCTGGCATACTGTTGTTTTTCTCATAGTAAGGAATAGCATGCCCTTTCAGCCCTGGGTCTGCAGTCGATGACACCCCAAACGGCGAGCCCATAGCACTGCTATTCACAGCATTGCTGTCCAGAGGATTATTCTCAAGAAGTAATGACTGGCCAGCTACTCCCAGATCTGCGGAGCTAGGATTCATGGTTAGCGTGGGCATCTGCAGTTCCGTAGAAAGAGAAGAATTAGGGTGGGCACTTGGGCCCATAGAGAGGGTGACATCTTCAAGACAAGGTCTCTTGATTTTATTAGGGTAGCCCCCGTCAGCCATGCCAGTGAAGGGGAAGTTCTCTCCTTCCTGTCTTCTTTTGCTGGTTCCCTGTGTTTACAGGAGAGAAGAGGGGAGGAGAGGAAGAGAGAAAGAGGAGAGAGAGAGAGAGAGAGAGAGAGAGAGAGAGAGAGAGAGAGAATGAGAGAGAGAATATGAATTTAACAAAAGGTTTGATGTATTAAAGTTAATGCTAGGGAGCCACAGATAAAACAGATCTCTCAGTTTAAAGTTACACGTGTCAAAAATCGTAAAATTACAGTCTATTTTTAGAAGCATGTTTTTTGTATCTTTGTTGGTGTGTCTCATTTAAACAGTCCTGTTACATTTCAAATAGAGCAATATGCTGTCTGTATACTTAACAGGACTGAAAGTCACACAAGAGGTATTTTTTGTGCACTTAAAAGGGGACTTCAGGGACTATGCTGAAGTCACTGAATGAACTCGCTGCCAAAGGCAGGCGCTCAAGAGCAAACTAGAACTAGCTGAAGAGTTTCAATTCCCACCTGTCTACAGGTAACCCAGCTTTGAAAAAGACAAACCACAGAATAGACAACAAAGTTCTAGGTTGCCTCACTCTCTGGCTTAAATGAATCAGGGTATGCTGATAAAATAGAACCTACCAGTGTCAGAGAAATGCAAAGGAACTGCCTGAGATATATATTTAGGGGAAAGTGCATGGTTTAGAAGAGCCACTGTGGTCATTGTTCCAGTTCACACCCACATACTTGCTCCACACGCACACGTATGCACTGCCTATGTACATACAAAAATAATTTGGATGAACCAATACTCAATCTTTTCGAGTGGTCACCTCTGAAGAATGACTGGCAATTCGCTTTCTATTCTCTAAATTCCTGTATTGTTTGTTTCTAAGGAGAAAACCTTGCAATAAAAGAAAACTTCAAGTATAAAGTTATTTAAATAAGGAATTCTTCTGTGCAGATGCATCCTTGCATGGGGGAGGTATCAAACAACAGGAAGAGGCCCCACTGTGGGTTCGGCACCTTTTGAGAGCTGCCCATTGTATATATAAAAACAGTCTTCAGGAGCAAGGCAACACTTTGTTTCCCTGTTTCAGATTCTTACCCACGATTCAGTCACGTTAATGACCATGAGTTGTCTGCCAGTAGGAAAAGGGAAAGGAAGTGGAAGCATCTATGTGAGAATAGGGATAAGATGCTGATTCTGGCTGCCCCTCATGTGCTAGCAACTAAGGTCATGGCTCTCATGGCCAAGTGGACATCAAAGTACCCCCCCTCCAACGAGCTGTGTGCCTCAGGCCTTCCTGTACATCAGAATCACTTAGAACTGTCCGGGTTGCCAGATCTCGCTTAAGAAGTAACTATCTTTGTTTAATTGACGGTGGGGCCCAGGGAGTGGAGAGAAGCAGCATGGCATATGTCCTTCATCATCGGGTAGATACAAGGAGGTCTTAGCCTTGTCATGTAGACTCCCTGAGCCCATTTTATCACATGAGAAATGATGAGAAAGAGTTCTTAGCTCCTGCTACTGCTCTCTTGACTGAAGTGGGCAGACTGTATGCTAACTGCAGGGTCTCAAAGGACTGTGACATTCCTAATACAGATCTGGAAGAGCCCTGGAAATTCACTATCTTCCAGCAACAGTGGCTACCCCTCAGGAAGCAGGTAGGGCTTGCCTTGTCTTGCCTATCTAGTGGGTCAAGGTCGGATCAAGGTTGAGAAGCAATGACCCTCTGGCTGCCTCTCAGTCTATTGTCTTCATCCATCCAGACAGTAGAACATTGCATCATCTTCATTAAAGGCCCTGACTACCTTGAATAAGAGGACTCACACTCATCCTTGACTTTTCTGAAATGCTCATGGTTCAAACAAGGGCATAAGACCTGTTGCCAAATTCACTTGGGACTGAATACTACAGCTTGGGCAGGAATGGTTGGGCAGATGAAGAGGCCTAGCCAGTCTTACATGCCCAATTTCCTACCAAGGAGCCTGGTTGATGTTTAGAAGCCATAGTGTTCTCAAGCTGTTCAGGAAGCAGTTTCCTCAGTGTTTGACCCCCAGCAAATCAAGTAAATAAATAGTAAATAGCAACGGAACGAACCAATGGGCAGGTGAACCCAAACGACTCAGCACACTGGGAATTTGGCAACTCCTTCAGTCGCTTATGGAGCATCCAAACAAGCAAGTCCCTCAAATTCCAAACAGAATAGTCAATATTCTGTCGAAAAATCCAAAGAAATCTGATAGGCTTAAAAATAGAAATGTCTAAAATGAATCAATAGATGTTCATGTGGTGTAGGTCTTCACAACCATCCTCTTGCTGGGAACCCTGGTTAGCAGGAGTTGGGTCCTACATTCTTATCTCATAGTGCCATGAAGTACACCGCAGTCTGAACAACAGGGAAATATATATACACGTTAAGAAGGCAAGCAGATGGTGGGATGAGGTGGAGGGGAGGGGAAATGAAACTATAAGCCTGGAATTCCGGCCAAGTGGGCCTCTGCAATTCACTGGCAGGACTCGTAGAGCTCTTCTTTCGCTGTTGGTTTTCCAGGAAGCTGTTGAGAATAAGGTGTCAAGGACTGGGGAGGCAGGCATTACTCCTGGACTCTAACACTAACATAAGTGAGAATGTGTGTACGCCCATCAAGCACATCCATGCAGGTTGTCCCTACTCTCTCCTGTCTGGGTACTCATTAACAAACCAGCTCACAGGATACGTCCCTGGGGTGCCAGAAGGCATCTCATGCTGCCTAGATCTGATTTGTGACGTCCACAGCCAGGCAAGCGCTGGTGCTCCTCACAGGGTACACTGAGGGGTATCTAATTCAGAGGCAGCTCCTCTTGGCTGCCCTCAGGCATGTCTCCTGGGCACTCCCCAACTAGGCTGCTGCTTTGGTGGAGGAGCAGCCATAGACTCTGCTGAGATTTTGCTTTTCAATACGATCACCCTTTGTTAGAGCCTGTGCAGCTCTGTGTTTGGGATTCCGTGTTAGGAGCTTTCAACATTTAGCCCAGTGGCATCAATGACACGGAAAAACAGCTGTATTGCCTGGGGCATCTCATTGCTTCTGCTCTCACTGAACACTCGGTAAGTTAAGGTACGGCAATTCATTATTTTGTGTATGTCTAGGTGTACATGTGTGCATATTAGGACCGGGCTTATAAGAAGGGAGAAATTAGAACAAATACCTGGATAAGCACAGTTGCACAGATAAATATCCATGCATATACTATTCATTTCTATACTTAAGCATGCATCAGTTGCGTGCTGGTTTTGAGCAAAATATCCCCATAAACTGAAGCTGAAGTTTCTGTAGGACAAAGATTTTTCAGCTTTCTAAGACTTGCAAGACAAGCCGCTCTAGAGAATTATGGGTGGTTAAGACAGGTAAGAGTCCATGGGTGCTAACTGGCTTACAAGAAAGGACCCCAATATCTGTTGCTAGGTGGTCTAGAGCAAGAATCTTGACCTAAACATAGGCGCCTACTTCCAGCTTAGGGGACAGGACATTTCCGCTTTGGGGAATGAGGGCCAGATGATTAGGCAGATGGTTTCAGAGTAGCAGTGGCTGCCCTTCACATACAGTCCAGGCCAATGAAGCAGGGAGATGCTGTTGTACACGGAGTCCGTGAATGATTCTGCAAAGGCCTCTCTAGCTGCTGTGGGGCCCTCTGCTCTGCACAGTGCTTCAGCACAGGACTCGGTTGAAGGATGTGAACAGTGTGGAGCCCTTGGACTCTTCCACCTTTTGCTACTGGAAACATGTGACTGAGGTGCAGCTAGGTTGCATGGCCAAGGAACCAAGAAAATGCCCCTTTGCTTCAGTACTTCAAAGAGGCAACAGAACACGGAAGGCATCAACAGGTGAGGAAAAGGGCTCTAACATGTTCCTGGGCAATGCTTACAAAGAACAGAAGGCGCTTCGTCTGTACAGTAACAGGACTAGTGGGAGACACCCTCAGGCAGTAATTCTTAGACATCTTGCAAGCCAGTAGAGTTCACATAAACCATAGGCTGGTAAGTTGTCAAATTCCATCATTGGGCTTAAATGTTTCTATGCTGCCCTGGGCTGTGACAGATTCTGCCTCGAGTTTTCCACAGCTCCCGTTGGGACATCACTCATAGACCAGCCAAGCAGACTGGCCCTATCTTTATACCACAGACCCCCTTCTGAGGCTTCCTATTAGGCTCATGAGTGTAGCGTTTGGCTGATGGGTGCTATCAGATCTCTCCCTTTCCCTTTGCCCTAGTCCATCTTCTCATGACCACCATCTCATTGGCTTGCTCTCCTGATGCAATGGTGGACACCTTATTCATACGGGTAATATGATTGGGAATGAGATTGGCGGGGAATCCCCTGGACTGAGACTTGGTCATCTGTGTATGGTTTGGGGAAGATTCCTATTGCATTTCAGAGATTCAAAGCCAGGCTGAAGCAGCATAGATCTATTACCAATTTGAGAGTCATTATAGAAATATTAAGTGCCAGCTTGCCTTTAGTTAGGGGAGCTGTGGAGAACCCGTGGACATTGTAGGGTAGCTCTAAAACTCTGGTTGTGAGTAGGTGAACATGGACACACCAACTCTTCTTAAGCCACGATCTGGCAGCCTTCCGTGTGCTGGCCGCCTGCGGCTATTAAATTATATTGCTTGCACACTAGAACCCTTGAGTTACATCTCCCCCAGTTCTCAAAGGTTGACCCCAACACCAGGTGCTCTTCTCAGACAATTCATTTGACTTGAGCTAGCTCTGTATGGAGCAAATTCTTTAGCTGGGCAGAGGCATAGCACACTTACTAGATAAGCCCACTTTAGCCTCTAAAGACCTGGAGAGATATTAAACCCAGATAGATTTAGATACAGACTTCGGAACTCTAATACCATCAAAGCAGAGCCTTGGAGGGGACACAAGATCAGCAACAATGGTCAATCTAGAAGACTTTCCTTCTTCTTAGAAATTGTGAAATTGACATAATATGCAATTAATTTTTTTTTTAAAAAAAGAGTCTTATAGGCTGAAACTATGAGTCTGGGCTAGACTTGAAGTCATGATGATCCTCTTGCCTCAGCCTTCTGAGTGCTAGGACTGATTATAAGTCTGAGTCACCACCCCGGGCTGAAATGAACTCTCACTGAAGTGTACCCTTCTGTGGTGGTTCGTCCGTTCAGGATGCTGGTCAATCATTACCATCATCTAGTCCCACAATTCTTCTCTTAGCCCAGATGGAAACATTTTAACCATTAAGCTGAGCTTCTCCTATCTTCAGGCCCCGTAACCACTCATTTTTCTGTCTCTCCAGGCTTAGCTATTTTCAATATTTCATAGAAATGGAACTATAAAAATGCAGCCTTTTGTATATGGTTTCTGTCCCTGAGCACGTTTTCTAGCTTCATCTATGGTGTGGCATCCATCAATACTTAATTTGTTAATGGGCGAATAATGCCATTGTATGGACCGAGTATATTTTTTTCTATCCATTCACTGAAGAGTGGATATTTGTGTTGTTTCTATCTTTTGGCATATTTTAATTTTTCCTTATTCTTGAGAATTTTATGCATGTATACAATGGAATAGTGCACCTGCCTTCCCAATTCCACCTCCAACTCCCCACATATCCTCTACAACAAGCCTTCCTCCTAACTTCATGTAGTCCAGTTAGTGTTGCCTATGTGTGCATGGTTGTGGGGATATCCCTAGGATCATGGGAAACCAATTGGTGGCCACATTCTCCAGAAAGAAGGACTCTCCCTTCCCCAGCAGCTACTTACTTCCAATAGCTACTCAATGTGTGGCAAGGCCAGGAGAGCATTTCCCTGTCTAAAGTGAAGTTGTACCTTAGCTTCTGTGAGTTCACGAGTGTGATAGCCATGCCATATTGAGAAGACAGCATGTCACAGCACTTCTGCTGGGATCACTTAATTGTACACATTTTATTGCAAGTCTCCTTTTCATCTGGGGGAAGTGGAATGGCTGGGTCGTAGGATAATTCCTGCGCCTAGCTTTCTGAAGACCCAAGAAAGATTGTTCTTTCACAATCGAGGTTCTCTTAGAAACACCTACCACTTCCGCTGTATGGGAAGACTGCAGGGAGGGCTTTGTCAACTTCCAGACTGGGCAAGAGAAACCTCTGTAGCTCTTTATGGATGATGGTCTTCGTAGGTAGAGGCAAGCACTGCCCCACTACACTACATTGGCTGCCTTCTGTATTTTCTGTAGAGAAATGCCTATCTGCTCTAGCTCCCAGTACCTGACACCATCTGTGGCCCTTGCAAGGACCGGAGGTGAATACAGGCAGTACATTTCCTATCTCGCAGCCAAGTGAAGACACCCAGAAGCCCCTGTATGCCATGCTAACTTCTAGAAGAGGCAGAAGGCTGAGGGAAATGCACTGAGTCGAAAACCAATTCTGCGCTTTCTCAAGACCCATGATCCTTTCTGATCTAAAAGTGCAACTTGAGAAAAGTTGGCAAAGTTCAAGACTCTTATGGCAGGGTTTGAAGGAACTCACACGTTACTGTGACTTGTGTTGGGTGGGACATGACATTCTCATCCCAGATAGAAAGACCTATCTAGCTTGGACTGTATTTGCCACAAGTTAAAAAGGCCCTAAAGGCCTTGTCCTCCCACAGCTAGTTGTGCCTCAGCAGCTGTAACTCCATATTCCAAGCCCTATGGCCTGGCCTCCTTACAACACAGCTCTGTGTCTGGAAACGGGCATAAAGGCACGACCATCATGTAGTCCTCAGCTATTTCACCACCTGGGAAATCCCTGTGGAACCATTTCTGGGAACGACACACCCAGAAGAAGCAATCGATGTATCTAAGTCAGGTGTGGTGCTATACGCGTGTAACCTCAGTATAAGCAGGAGGGACACAAAGTAGAGGCTAGCTGGGGTTAATAGAGAGTTCAAGGCCAGAAAACAATAACTAATATGTCAGAGAGAGAGAGACAGAGAGAGGAGAGGAGAAGAAAGGAGAGGAGACAAAGACAGAGGAAGGCACAGAGAGACATGCAGACATACATACAGAGACAGAGAGGGGGAGAGAGAGTCAGACAGAAAGACAAGAGACAGAGAGAAAAGAGGGAATCAGGAATAGGCAGATCCTGGCTATGGTGACTACATGTAGCAAAACCTCTTGAGAAATTGAGGACTCTATATTGTTTGAAAATGAACACTCCATCAGCAGACAGGATCTATACAGATTCTTAGGACACTTGGATTTTTGTAGGCCTTTATAACCAAGACTTGGTGTTAACAATGACAGGCCTTTATTATTATTATTATTTTAAGATCTCAGCTTTTGTCAGTGGTTGGTGTGTCTTCTTAATCATGGTCCTTGGCTTCTAAAATCAAGTTTAGCATTTAAGCAGGGCTCTGCTTAGGATATGACTTTTGCTTATGGGTAAAAAGAGCCTCAGAGAGGCCAAGAAACGTAAAGTCATATAGTTAGTGAATGGCCAAGGAGATGGTGGCATTCAAGACTCTGGGCTCTAGGCCAGTACCAGAATGTCAAGAACCTAGTCATCCATGGTGGTGAATGTTTGAACACCTCAGCATTAAGCCGGCCTTCCTCAGCTGAACTCGGAACTTATTCTGGGCACCAAGGGAATTACAAGTCATATACCAAGAGGCTAAATCCTGCTTCTCAGTGCTGGTTACATGTTTTCATTTCCCTGCAGGGACTGTTATACTTTCTAAATCACACTTCAAAAGGGTAGAGTAGATAGTGATGGCCTCAGAGAAGAAGTTCCTTCTTCAGGTTGCACACAAAGGGAGTTTGGCTCATAAGGATTTGCTGAACCTCCTGGGTCCAACCACTTGATTACAAAGCCCATTATGTGGCCTCAGGGGCCATGGGCGCTTCGCTGTGCATCTGTGTGAACTGCCAGATACTCTTTGCACATGAAAGCATTGCCGAAAAAAATGGACGGTTTTGTGACAAAGACTCTGGATATGAAATTCCAGTTACAGAATTCCGCAGTGTGAACTGCTAAGAGGTCCAGAGAGAGGCCCTGGCCCCTTTCGTGTTTTCCTACCTACAAAATGGGAGCAGGAGGCTACCATACAAATTTCCTTTAAGGACTCTGTAAACTTGGGAATGTAAAGTTAGCATAGTGCCTGGCATGGTGCAGATACCAAATAAATATTATCTCTCTTTTCAAGCCTGAAAATTCAGACACATTCTTGGTGGTCCTAAAATACTGTTAACACGGTTTACTCAGCAACAGTTGCCATTCAAGGCAGAGCTCCTTTAGTTGTTAGCTATGCTCCTCAACAGCTGTGTGCAAGCCTAGCGTCTGGAAACCAAATCAGAATAACGTGCAGCAGGAATTTGCCATTGAAAGGAAATCCTCAGCGCATCCTTTTATGAAGTGAAAGCTCCTTCATTTAAACTTATTTTTTTTTAAGCGTGTGCATTTGAAGCTATTATGCAGTCTTGTAATGAATTCTAATTCAGTTTTTACCACCAACATTGTTCTCTAGCCCCAAAGGACAGAGTAAACAAGAGTAAGTTATATGAAAATAATTTGAAAACACGGATGTATATTTATTTCAGTATAGTGATATGTCTATGATTATATAATGGAAAGTGTCCTCTCTCTCTCTTTCCCTTTCCCTCCCTCCCTCCCTCGCATGTGTGTGGTATCAGAGGGAAGGGAGAGAAAAGAGGCACAAAGAGAGGTGGTAGGATGATAATGACGGCCTGGAGATTGTGGAAGGGATAGAATTGATAGAGGTGGTGACAGTGATCATGATGTCAATGTTGAATGTGGTAAAAGAGGAGTAGCAAAGGTGACAGATAACTACCCCAGTGGTTACGGTGGCAATGACTACAGCGGGACTGACGCTGTTAATGGGAGCAGAGGTGGTGGTAATGTTGGTGGTAGAACAGATAAAGGAAGCAGCAGGAGTGATGGTGGCTGTGGTGGGATGAGGCACCGGGGTAGATGATGGAAATGCTGTTGAGCGTGGTGTTGCACACAGTGATGGTTCCCAGAAAGAGGGTGATCTTGTAAGGTATTTCCTTCCTGTAACACTCTAAGAAGCTCCCACTGACTGGCCCAGAGGAAGGGAGATTTAGAGAGATAGAGATAAAGAGAGAGAGAGAGATTATATAGGTTCTCATTCTATAGTCCTAGGTGACTTGAACTCACTATGTAGCCTAGGCTAGCACTGAACTCATAGTGATCCTCCTGACTCAGTCTCCCTCCTGAGTGGTGACAGGCCTAAGCCACCATGCCTGGCTCCTGAATTCCTTATAAACAGAAAAAAAAAAACTCTAAGCACTGACTCTTTGGGGGAAAACACAGCAGATTTTATTTGTCAGTATATTGCCAATAATTTAATTTGCTGTCAGTTGTAGGTACAGGTGAGGGCAGGCAGCCTAAATCCTTTACACGCCGTCTGGTCATGAAAAGAGTATGGAGAGCAGGGAGCTGCTGTCTGTTTTGCTGTGTAAAGTCATGTATTCAAACAGTAAGGGTGGGTGCTGGTGTTTGGGAAATTACTTCCTGCAGCTATTTTATATAGGCCAAGTTAATTGTTCTCAATCTTAAAGGCACAACTTGAGGGAGGAGGGGAGGTGGGGACATGTGTTGTTTGCCCGAGAGTCATATGGGCAGGCCTAATGCTAGCGAGAGTCAGCACCTGAAGCTTATTACAGAAAGAGGCAGCTCAGGAGAGCTCTAGCCACCAAAGAGAGAAGGCTCCCAACACTACCAGGCAGGGCTGATTGGGGGTTCAGTACAGACACTCCCACAAGAACGAGTACCAGTTGGACAGACAAGAACCAAAGTCAGGGAGCTGGAGTTCTAGGGGCAGGTCACAAACCACATTAGCAGTGAGAACAAGATCAGAAGTCTTCGGAAGACTAAAATACGGTAGTGTGGCAAAGTGCTGGGGTGGGTTAGCTCCTCATCTAAGTGAAGGTCAAATGTGGGAAGCAGACTACAGTAGTGGGGCACAGTACTCCAGGCAGGAGGGCAACAGTCTGGCAGGCCCCGGGGTGGGGGGGGAAGGCTTTTTGGGAAGTAGCCATGAGCTCTCCTGGGGCCTCCCAGGCCATGGGAAGGGGCTTGCTTTCTGTTTTGTTCACAGTGGGAAGCCATTATGGGGAAAGGTGAAGTGGAGGAAAGAGCAACTCGATGTTTGTGAAAGCTGCCTCTGGATGCTCATGGGAGGGGAAAGAAATGTCATGGGAAGGAAAAGGAGCATGGGACCTAGAGCACGGGGCTGGGATCAACTAGGACAAAGGAGGAGAAGGTGAGCACATGGCCAAGCGAAAGGCCCTGTGTCTGTGCCTCAAGTGGGTACTGAAGGCAGCACTTACTTATTAGGGAAAACAATGGGCTCTAGACCTAGTGCTATGAGTCATAATTTACAAACACTGGGATAGCTCATATAGCAGCTAGCTGGAACTGTTAAGGCCATGCGGTGTTTGTCATTGTCACCGCAAGTGTGTTGTAAACTGTATGCTAAAGGCTAGGCAGGGCTGTGGGCCATAGGACTATTTACCAAGACAGCCTGTGGGCTACACGTGGTCCCAGTGCCTCATTTACCAAGACCTGACCTGGAGCATGGCTTGAAGTCTTGCCCTTGGGAAATACCGTATTTCCAAAGCCCCTTCCTCACACAGCAGGACACCATGTGGTACAGGCCTACTGTCCATGAGGGAGCTGGAAAGCTTTCGTATTTCAGTCATAATGAAAGCCGAGTGACCATTGCTAAACTGTGCAATCTATGCAGCGGTCCCAAATGCTATACTTCACCAGCACTAGCGACACTTATTGCACAACTGCTGGCGAGGACTCTGTGGCCACAGTGGAAGAGGGAATAACATCCCCTCCCGGATTCCTTTGGGCCTTGCTCTCTCAGACTTTGTACACAGTTGGGCAATTTGAAGTTTTTTACAAAGCATCTCTCTTTGGCCTTCAAGGCTCTCTACTGTCTACCCCTTTACCTTCTCCCAATGGCTCGGACCAACCTGCAGGCTGCTGCACTGGCTGGGCATTTTTTCACCTCTATGACATGTTCCCCCCCACACTTTGTACCCCTAAAGTCCCTGGCTTCTGTGAATTACTCAGCTGCCACCTGCAGGTTGGAAATACTCTCTGTGGCAAATGCCATCCTGCAAATTATCTGTCTTCTTCTGATCCTGATGGAAGGAAGGCCTCAAGACAACCCCTTCCCAGAAACTGGTAAGTGCAGCAGTTGGCCCGCTGATGTTTGCTCCTACGATGTACGAGGTGCTTAGCAGCAGTGCAGGGGCAGAAGACCAAGAGGTCTCAGGCACAAGGCTGGATGGACGCAAAGAGCCCTGGGAAGACAAGGCATGGGAAACAGCTCTGCCTAGGGGATTGAGAGGCTATGGAGCCTGTGACACTGGAGGGAAGCAGACAGAAGCCAGCCTGTGTTGAGGGCCATGGGGTTAAAAGATTGGTAAAGATCAAAAGAAGCAGCTGGGCTTGGGCCTCAGGTTTGAGTGTCTGTGGTTAAATCCTGGCCTGTGGTTCATATCTCCATTTCTCACACTGAAGTCTTAGGGACGTCCCATATGTGAGAAGGACAGTGGAGATGGGAGAGGAAGCAGAGGCAGGCAGGCAGGGAGGCAGAAATGGGCAGGATAGGGGGTGTAATGCATTAATCCATAGTCCCCAAAGAAACCAAATTCTGTAGCCCAGACTTGAGAAGCATGTGTTCTATCAGAAGTCTGGACCACAGTACCTCAATGGCAGCCTCTGACCCACATCTTTACCTAAAAAGACACACATCAAGTTCCCCAGCTGAGGGTGTAAAGCAAGAGAACTGATTCTGCCTGAATTTTGGGGTGCCATAGGTCCACATCCCTAAGGTAAAGGCCCCAAGGTTTCACATTACCTCGAAAGGAGTGAAATCTGGTTGTCAGCGTTGCCTGGAGTGGTTCACTTCCAGACACCTGTTATCTTGGGCCTAATAGCAATGAATCTGCAGGGAGGGGCTGGGTAGGAATTCAGACCAGGCCATTGTGGGCTTCCCCCTCAGTTCAGAGGTGGGTAGCGTCAAGCTTCCATGTGCCTGTGGAAGCCAGCTGCCAAATGGAGCTCCCTACCCGGCATCTTCCCCTACTAACAGGCTGATTTGCAGGTCACCGAGTTTCTCAGCTGCGCTACCTAGTCAGGAGCCAGATGCCAAGCCCAGTGGTGTCCTTCAAGCTCAGAATTGCTCAGTCCTTGCGGAGGAGAGCAGTTTGCAGGCAACGCCTGTGCCTGCCTTCCCTCCCTGACTGGGTGTCAGTAGCAGGAAAGGGCCCTAGCTGCAGAAGAGGAGAAGGGGGCAGGGTGGGCAAAGGAAGCGAACAGCTGCATGCTCCATGGGGAGGATCCCCAAAATAGCTAGGCACATGCGCACTGCAGGCCTTGACCCAGAATGCTCGGAGTTGCACTGCAAATCCAGCTCTCCTCTGTGCAATGGGGCTGCTGACGAGACCACAGCCATCCTTAGGGGTCCTCTGTATTCCAAACTGAGCTCCAAGGACACATTGTTCCTTGCCTTTCTGGTGGGGGAAAAAATAATTTTGAGCCAATGCCAACCTTTGATTGTTAAAGAGGTGCCAAGAGCAGCAGCCATAGCCCGTGTGCTTTAGGACAAGCCCACATCTCTGGCTTAGTACTTAGGAAGCCCACTTCACCACTGCGGCAACTGGGGCCCCAAGGCTCATGTTAAGAACTCAGTAAGTGGTTGGGTCTGCTCTGAGGCAACATCTGGGTCTCCACAGTGCAACCAACACACATAGGCCTCTCTGTCTTGAGGCCAGACTTGCACCTGTAGCAGGCCTACAGCCTACACGAAGTAGAGAATACTGGCACAGACACCAGCCGTTGAAGCACGAGATTTCAGCGTTACTTCAGTTCTCCACATGCCTTCCCATACAACTCCAGAGCAGCCTGATTTGCTGCCAGGCTGGAAGTAGACTGTCTTGGTCAGAGGGCTAAACGCGATGAGAGGAAGATGCTAGCTACTCTTCACCTGTTATGCCACTGGGGTGAAAGCACCAGGACACCTGGAACTCGCTTCTGTCCACTGCTCTGTTCTGAGACCCCAGGGCTGAGTGTGTGTATTGGAGCCTCTAATCTAACCTAGGCATCGGAAGCAGAGTCGCTCCTCCTGCTCTCAAACGTCAACAGAGGATAGACTTGCTCTCAGTGAGGGAAGACTACAGTCCTGGATCCCGGAATCTAGCCTAGAGCTATGCACATCCAAGGGGCCCTGGGATTGGGGCAGGAGGCCAGACATAGACAGGCCCTTGTAAATCAAATCTGTGCTCTCAGAATTCGAGATGAAGGGGACTTGTTCTAGCTTATTCCACTAGTCACAGCTTTGAAACTCTGAGTTCTCCCCCGTGAGTTTAGTACTCTGTGCGCAAAGAAAAGAACAGAGCTCCAAGGTCGATGGGCACAGACCTTGACCTGGATTCCAGACCACAGAGGAGGTGAAAAGAGCGCCTCCTACTGGATATTCTTAAAAATGGGTCAGCTGGACCTGGGAACAGTACTATTTGAGTCATCCAAAACTCCACATGCTTTTTATGGGGTGGGGGTATGTTCTCCCTTTCCAGAGTTCACTTCCTCACTTTCAATTAGAGGCGAGAAGACGGACTTGGATGGGTTTGGACCATTCCGTAGGACAGAGCACACTGCCTTTAGGACTGACTATTCAATGGAATTGTGGGTGTAGCTCCCCACCCTGTCACTTGTTTCTCTCTACAAGGTACTGGCTTCCTCAGACCTTAGTATTTTTACATAAAGAAAGTGATAAGAACATCCTCTCTTTCAGGCAAGCTTATAAAGTATACCGGGCAAGGCGACTTATCGTAAGCTGTAGAGGAATTCAGTACCGTTGAGGCGATGAACAGAGTGCCCTTTTCTTCTCTAAATTTAGTGCCTTAACTTCCCCACTTTTATTATACTTAGGGAATTTATGGTATTTCTTTCGGCAGTAATGGGGACTGAAACTGGAGTTTTGGGTATGCTGCAAAGGCACTGTGCCCACTGAGCTACAGTCCCAGGCCAACTCCTCCACTTTGCTCAGAAAGTGCTGGAGAAATGGAATAGGTGAAGACAGAGGCAGAAACGATACATGACTCTGTAGGCTCTGGAGCCTCAATGCCTTTGAGCCTTTTGATCAGCCTACTGGATCCATAGGAGTCCAGTCTTAACTTCAAAGGAAAGGACGTGATGTTCCACACGCCGACGCCATGTACTAACCTTGGGTAGATGGCCAAGCATTGCCAAAGGAAACCTCTTTTTTTTTTTTTCTTTTTTTGGGCCACAGCAGTCATAAGCAATCCCTGGTACAAGATGAACAATGCCGCTGAAAAGGAACTTGAATCCCTACATTTCTTAACAATGCACTCAGCATTTTGGGTTTAGAAACAAGCTTTCCATCTAAGAAGCAGCCGAGTACAGCACAACAAAAAGGGCTTTGAAATCTGCCTGTTAATAGCTCTGTGACTTATCTGCACCTCAGCTTCCTTGGGGTATAATGACTTCTTCTTGGGGCAATCAGGAGAGTGTTCCCGAAATGCTAAGCGAAGTACTACCAGCTAGTCAATGCTGAACTCACGGGTAATGGGTCTTGCTCTTGGTTTGTCTGAATTGTGTTTTATCTATAGGGCAGTGGATGAACCCCGCAGCTATTTAGGAGCAGGCTCTTGGGTCCTTCAAAGGAGCTCTCAACTGTTTACATGAGAACTCCAGAGCAGTTCAAAGGCTCTGCTCTCGTGGCACAGGCCTGGAATCCCAGCACGCAGGAGGCTGAGTCAGGAGGGTCATTACTTTCAGGTCAGTCCAGGCTACAGGATGAGCGATTCTGACTCTATGTAAACAAATCTCTCCTGTCAGACTGATAGGAGTTTATTTTATGATTTTAATGTGGTACAGTTTTTATTTCTGTTAGGTTGGTTGTCAACTCAACAAAAAAGAAACCAGTTAAGGTTACTCTCCCCCGCCCCACCCCCCAGAGCAGATTTCTGTGTTGGGCAGGCTTTCGGGCTGAAGTCAGGTGGCACAAACAATAAGCTCCCAGACTCATGTTGTTTCTTGGGACCAGAGAGCAGTATTAACCCTGGATGTCATTAAGTCTCAGAAGACAGCCAACAATGGAAACCTTTGCAATCCAGCTAAGAGCACATTTGGAAGCACAAGGCTGGTTACTGTTAAGTACAGCCTTCTTCCATGCCGATTTGAATTCCTACAGGAACTTCTTTGAGCAGCAGGTCTTCTTGTTGCTGTTGAACACCCAGGATATGTTGCTATTAACCTGTCAATTTCTGAATCTTACTTTTCTAATAGCCTGCTCTTCAGATCGCCAGCATCTGGCCCACAGCTGGAGGCTAACACTGGACACCTTCCTGAGGCTACAGGGATTGATTGGCCACTAAACCCCAGCTGCCTTCCCAGCACACCAAGAGCTGCCTGGACGCTTACAGATGCGCAACAGTGCTTCCCAGGCACTGGACAGGGGGCTCTTTCAGCACCACCCATTCTGGTGACCATCTGTGACTTCCAAGACAGATGCAGTTTCATCTGGGAAGAAGGCTCAGCTGATGGAGCTGTCCTCAGAAACTCAGGTAGTTATAGTTTTGGACCCCTTCAATGGGGGCAGATCACTGGTCTTCTAGGTCAGCTTGGCATTTCAAAAATTGCCAGGCCACTCTGAGCCAAGGACAGAGGACGAGGTGTGCCACGGAGGAAGAAGCCCTGATCTTGATTAAGCATAAGGTATGACTCTAAAGCAAGGAATGTGCTTTTTTCTTTCTTCTTCTTCTTTTTTTTTTTGTAAGGCTTACGAAGGGTTCGAGCGGTCATTTGCCATGAGAACCTGAGCTGGAAAATGGCATTAGCAGTGGTAGCTCCTCTACAGTGGGAACTGCTCCGAGGACCCACTCCCAGGACAGCCGTCCCTGCACAGACGGAAACACAAGTGCCACTTACCAGACACACTTTAGTTTTATCAAGTGTCTGAAAGTAAGTGAGGAACAGGGAAACCTCCTTCCTGTACCAATAGCCCACCCACATTTATGCCTAGGTTTTTGGCCCAAGTAAGTGGAAAAGAAAAAATTTAAAATCAAGCCTAAACTGATTGTGGGCTCTGGGGACATGCTAGGTGCTTTCCTTTGTAGACTCAGATGGTGACCAACAAAGAGCAGTCTGGAATATAAAGGTTTGTTACAACGGATGTTAGCGACTCTCTTCTGGGAATGCGTCAACTGGTGGCTGGCAGGTTGTAAACAGGTCACACTGGCCAACCAATCTATCTGTCTCTGTCCATCCATGTGACTGCCCATTTCTGTGAATGTTGTGGTACTCCAGTCACTGGAGGTTTTTTTTTTTAAGAAGGTTATACACTCGACTTAATAGTGTCTCTTCAACACATTGGTGACAATGAAAGGAAAAAAGAGAAATATGATTTAATCACTCACACCTGTACACATAACAAAATCCCTAAAATGAACAAAGCAGGTTGCCCTGGGAACTGGGGAAGATAAGTCTCCCAGTTATGTGAAATGACATTACCTCAGAGCTCAGGGCTCCCAGTCCCATAAGCAGGAAGGAAACAGACCCATGGCTCTATAGGAACCATTTCCCCTCTGCTCTGTTACTTTCAGAGATTAAGCAAGCCACTCCTCTGTGGGCTAATACCCCGAGATAACAGCCATTGTGTTTGCTGCAGCGCCTGCTAACCTAATCTTGGTAGAGTGGTGATGTTGCAGGCCCCGACTGTCAGACTCCAGCAACCGGAGGCTCTCATACTTCCCACCATCAAGCTGTCCCTTAGAACTACCACTGGAATCCCCAATACTAAGTCTCAGACACTTGGGTGATGGCTGAATTCCTAGCGAAGGAAGCACAAATGTGACACGTGGCTTTTGAGAAAAGATACCAGGGCTGGACAGTTTCATAGGAATCCTTTCCTTTGCCCAATTTCTTAGTATTTTGGTTATAGAAACCCACAGGGGCAGGGTTAGGTCTTCTTGATTCAAGTCCCTTATATGTTCAGTTAGTCTCCAACAGCAAATTTGCACAAAGAATTTCAACAGCGCATCTCATGTTCAAATGTAAGGTTAGAAACATTCAATGCCCCCCGCCCCCCAGAGCCCATTTGCTGACCGATTCCTGGAGCTTTCTGGGCTCCTGACGATTTCCCACCATGTTGAAATGGGGAAGCATGTTCTCGATTACAAGCCGACTTTTCCAGTCATCCATTGTTTGTCTTGCAATTTTATTCTTGACTCTCCAAGGCGTTTCCCAAACGACCTAGACACAGGGCTTAAGGAGACAAAAAGTATATTCTCTTTCAGACATGAAGATGAGACCATTGACCCCATGAAGCACAGGCTTTCAACTCTGAAGGCAGGCTTGTGTAGTATCTGCCTCGTTCATTTTTCTGTGTCCCTTTCCACCACGCCACCCTCATAGGCCACCTCCCCCACCCCCCAGAATGAGGAATACTTCTGTGACCCACTTGCCCAGGATAAAATGGCCATCCATGGCCATGAGATAGATAAGCTGTACTAGAAAACAGAGGAGCAGGTGTGGGAGGAGCTTGATGAGACTAAAATAAGCACTGGAATACGGTTGGGCAAAGGGGCTCCTAGTTCTGGCTTTGATTTTTGTGTGGGACTCAGGGAGGGCTCTCTTATTTTCAGAGATAGTTCATTTTGGTGACAGACTCAAATTGATGGCTTAGAGCCTTTGCAACTCTGGCCACATTAGTACCCAGCCAAGTGATCAAACCAACAATTCCAATCGCAACTGACACCGGGAAAGAAGGAATGGATGCTGAAAGGGGCTCCAGACAGCCCGGTGCATCACTTGACAGGGCACCAAATGAGCTACTCCAGCACATCCTGAAGGCTGGATGAGCCGACATGCAAACCCAGGAAAAGCTGTTTTCTGTTTTCCACAAACTACATGCGAGATAAAAACTATGTTAAGGTATTTCAAATATGGGGTTAGCTTTCGTTGCTGTAACCTTTCTTGCCTATATGGTACCAGGCACCACAATCTTGATTTTATAAAAGTCAGAAAACCACTTTCCCCCATTTTTCCACCGAGTAAAAACAACTTTGTTGTCATGTTATATAAAGCAAACATCAGAGGATTCTGAAGATAGAGAGAATATAAATTGACTAGGGACCTTGGAATCTAATGAGTAACACTGATGAGTTCCCTGGGATTTCTTTTGCTTCAAGTATTCTACTAGATTTAAAGCCAAAGAAACCAGCAACCTCCAAAGCCAATGGGTACAAACAAAAGCACTCCAGCAGAGGCTTGCTTTCAGGACCAGGAAAGAGCCTTTTGAGACAGAAAACCTTAAACCCAAACCATTCTAATCTAGCTCATCAACAGAAAAGACACTGTAGTGTCACCCCATTCCACCACCCAAGACCAAGTAGGGGAGTCTACTGTACCCCTACTTGGCAGCAGTGAGACGCCTCTGTCAACCTCACAGGAACGCTGGTAGGAGATGTCTAGTGTGGACTCGGATACATCATGCTTGCCGAGCAGTAATGAGGGCCCCCAGCCTACTCTACATCAAAGACGCTATCTAGGTGACTTGGACTTCTATATTACCAAGTAAAAGAAAGATCCTATCCCTCTTTCCTGCAAGACCACTCAAAACAGAAGCTTTAAATAAAAAACAGTTTTAAAATATTAAAAATATCCTGATTTTTAGTAAAAAGACAGCTATTCCAAGACCAAAAGATCTAAAGCTTAATGAAAAAAATTATTAATTGATATGTCACCAAGATGATACAAATATTACAATTACCTGACTAGAATTTTAAAATAGCAGTTATGTAAATGCTTCTCTTCAGAGATACAATAATGCTTTAAACAAAGAGACAGTCTCAGGAAATTGAAATGTTAGAACCAGAAACCACAGTAACTTAGGTAACCTTGGTGGATGGGACCAAAAGCAGAATAAAACAATCAATTTTTTGTACCCTTTGTAGCCCTACCTCTGCAATGTGAAGTCAAAGACTGGGAAAGAATGACAGAAAAATGACACACTACCTATAGGAGACACTAATTTCAATGATGGCAGATATTTGCTCAGCAGCCATGGAAGTCTCAAGAAAATAATGTAATGATTCTCAAATGTAGGGTTGTGGGGGAGAGCTTCAACACAAAGTCTTATTGGAAATGTTTCAGCCATGGAAGGGGAGTCTCGACAATCTCAGATGGAGGGAAACCAAAGGAATTTGTCAACAACACGTGTCTACTAAGATTAAAGGAAGTTCTCCAAACAGAAAACCACTGAAGAAGAAATGAGGGATTGGCAAGGAAGAAAGAATAATAGAAAGAGAAAAACAATATGATTAAATAAAATAGATTTTCCTTCATGCTTAAATTTCATAAATTATGTTGATTGTTGAATTACCAATTATAACATTGTCTAATATAGTTATAAATATGTATGAAAGAAATATTTAACACAATTACATTATAAACAGAAGCAAAAGGGTAGAGAGAAATGCATGGTTTTCTACTTCATTAAAGGTAGTAAAATGTTGACACTAGTTGTACATTCATTTTAACACACACAGACAGTAGTATTGAGGGCAACTACCAAAAAAGACAGAGTAAAAACATTATGCATGAATCAAATATTATCTAAATATTACTCAAGTAATGCATAGAATGTTAGTAAAAAGTATAATTGGGAAAAAATCTTATGGGGAACCGAAAAAAAAAACATATAAATGGGTAGAAAAAACTACTAATATCAGTAGGTATATTAAACAATGGCCTAAGAGTTTGGCAAATAAGATAAAAGAAGATAGCCTAATGATATAGTATTTCAAGATGTTTGCTCAAATATAATAATTTAAGGAGATTAATGACATTGGAATTTTGATTTGAGATGATTGCACTGAACCAGTAGATTGCTCTCGGTAAGATGATCTTTTCAGAATATTAACACTTCGATTCCGTGAGCATGGGATGACTTTTCCATCTTTTAGTGTAATTTCTTTCTTCAGTGTCATAAAATTCCCATTATAAAGGTCTTTAATTTTCTTAGTCGGGCTTGTTTCCAAATATTTTGGGTGGCTATTGTGAATGAGATTGTTTCCCTTTAGTTTTCAGTCTGTCGTTGGTATACAGGAAGGTGGTTGGGGCTTGTGTGCCAATTTTGTATCTTGCCACTTGGCTCAAATCAATTATCTCTAAGAGTGCTTTTTGTGGAGTCTTTGGTGTCTCTTATATATAGACTCATCATCTGCAAATAGGGATACCTTGCTTTCTTTCCCTGCTTGTAACCCTTTTATTCCCTTCTCTTGTCATGTTGTTCTACGACTTCAAGTAGACAGAGAGAGT
The DNA here is from genome assembly GCA_028555095.1 of Dicrostonyx torquatus. Classification (NCBI taxonomy): domain Eukaryota; kingdom Metazoa; phylum Chordata; class Mammalia; order Rodentia; family Cricetidae; genus Dicrostonyx; species Dicrostonyx torquatus. The sequence goes on along the minus strand of JAQHUG010000281.1, from coordinate 595,054 downwards.
GCGGACACCTTTGCCTTATTCCTCTTCATAGTGGGAACTCTTGAGGTTTTTCTCCATTTACCATGATGTTAGCGATACACTTGTTGTATATAGCCTGTATTATACTGGGGAATGCTTCCCCCATCTCTTGCCTTTCCATGACTTGCCATTAAAGGATGTTAGGATTTGTTCACAAATTTTTCTGTGTCTGTTGAGATGATCATGGGAGTTATCTTTTGTCCATTTAATGATACATGTATGTTGAATCATCCCTAAGTTGATGGAATAAAGCCAAGTTAGTCATGATGAATGATCCTTTTTTTTTGAAATGTGATTTTGAATTCAGCTCACCAGTATTGTATTGAAAATTATTGCATCTTTGTTTATCGGGAAAATCAGTCTGTAATTTTATCTTATTTTATTTTTATGCAGTGACTTGATTTGGATATCATCAGGGGACTGCTAGTTTTGTTAAATAAAAGACAGGAAGCCTTTGTTTTTTTTCTATTTTATGGCATGATCTAAGTAATTTTTAAAAAATTCTGGCAGCATTCTTCTATGAATCCATCTGGTTCTGAGCTATATTATTTTTAGTTGGGAGGCTTTTTATTACTACTTCAGCCTTACCACTGATTATAGATGCTTAAATTATTTATTTAATTTTAGTTTAAATTTGGTATGTCATAGGACATCTTTATCAGTTGCCCCATTCCAGGTTCAGGGAATATCATGGAAGAGGATGGAGAAAGGGGGTATAAAGCTGTTTTCTGGACATGACACGACTATCAGATTTTTGAACACATAGCAGCTCCTGTTACATGCACAAGACAATGTAAGGTCAGTCCAGGTCAAAGTTCGGCATAGATAGGGGCAAGCGATTTTCAACGCCATGCTATATCGAGGAGTCATTGACAGTAGATAGTTGTTGGGGAGGAAGAAGCACTCCTTTTTGAGGAAGTGTTCACCTATGCTCAAGTGGGTGACACCACTCTAGTGCACACATGGGCAGCACTAAGATAAGAAGTTGGGAAGGCGACACATTGGGAGAATATGAAGGGAAGCTGGAAAAGGGACATGGGGAATGGACTTGATCATACGTATTGTATACATGTATGAAACTTTAAAGAATCAAGAAAAACTATTATAGAAGGAAATAAATTATGTGAACATTAAATGAGATCAAGACTATTTCAGTAATATTAGATAAGCTAGATTTTAGGGCGAAGAAAATTATTGAGAATGGAGAAAGACGTTACATAATGGTAAAGGCATCAATAATAAAAAACATCTTCTAAACAAGTGAGCTAAAAAAATGATCTACAAAAAAAATAAAAATGATCTACAAAAATTTAAAAGGATTGAAACAGTACATGGTCGTTTCAGTGACTACAATGGAATCAAACTAGAAAACAATAATAGAAAAAGATAAAAAATTTAAAACACATAGAAACAAAAATTTTAGCTTTAAAAATTGTATCAAAATTCTGAAGAAAAAAATATGTTGACTATGACTATGAATGAAAATGAGACCCCAGTATATTAAAACTTGTAGAGCATGAGTAACGTTGTTCCAAGAGAGATTCATATCATTAAATGTTTGCATTAGAAGTGAGGGGATCATTTAAGCTCTCAAAGCAGTTTGAAAAGGAAAATAGAAAGTCAAAAGCAAGCAGAAGGAAACAATAAAACTTAAATGACACTGAAAAAAAAAACAATAGAGATAAACCCATCAGAAAAAGCTGTATTTGACAAAGCAAGTAAAGTTATTAAACCTGAAAACTAAAAATTGATGAATGAAAAGGAGTTCTTAACTACACAGCCTGCAGATAAGGGAAACACTATTATATTCACTAAATTTGGAAATTTTAAAGAAATGGAGCAATTTTTCTAAAGCACAAGTGACCAAAGGAATTGACATTGTTAAAATTCTTGACGTGAAAGTTCAAAGGGGCTGGAATGTGCCTTAGTGACAGACAGCTTGTCTAGCATGCAGGAAGCTCTGGTTTGACTCCAACCCCGCCCCCAGTACGGCAAAAGGAAGCCTCTCGGCACAGATAGTCTTGAATGATGAATGATCTTTTTGGTGTGATTGAATTCAATTTGCCAGCAATTTGTTGAGAATGTCTGTGAGGAGGCTCAGCCTGCAATCTTCTTTTCTGTGTGGTGTTAAAAGAAGAGGTTAGTAGCACACCCGTATGAGCATGACCTCTTTCAGGGAGCACTCGCTGACACCAAAGACAACAACTGTCCAGACAGAAAATTACAGAGCAATGTTTAGAGAAAAATTCTAAACAACATTTTAGTCACTTGGAAAAGGAGATACACATCACAAGCTATCTTGGGCCCTTGCTCGCTTGGGGTATATAATGCTCGGTCGGTATTCATCAGGCCATGTGTTTTATCCACGAGTGAAGGGGAGTGGTCTCGGCCATTTCGGCTTATAGCCACGCCCCGCCATTAGCTAATTATTCCGCCCCCC
>JAQHUG010000281.1:555607-592524 GCA_028555095.1 Dicrostonyx torquatus | reverse complement strand
GGAGGAGCTCTGTCTGGTACAGTAACCTGCGTGTATTTTGCCCTAGTAAACTGTGTGTCTCAAATAAACATCTACATCTACACACGAGTAGCAGGTAAACTATCAAAGTCATATGATTCGAGCAACATTTTGAATGCCCTAAAGTAGCACTGTATGGCTCTGAGATTTCTGTCCTTGGAAAACATTTAGTGACAATGGCAGATTCTAGAAAGGATGTGGAGGATCTATGTTACTCATCCCTGACTCGTGGGTAGTTCAAATGATACACCTGCCCTGGAAGTTGGGCAGCTTCTTAAGAAAATGCATAAATAACAGCAACTGTACTCCTAAGTATTTGTCTAGAAGCATGAAAATGTCTAACAAATATTTTAAATACACCGCATACACACACACACACACACACACACACAAACACACACACAGATCCCGTGTCAGTATGGTATCATTTTTCCTTGGTTTTCACATTGTATGGCTGGTATGGAGCGTGTAACAACGAGGGAGACCGTGTGAGGAGCAAAGGGGACTTCTTTCTACCATGTTTTCTGTTTACTGTGAATCTAATTATTTCCAAACAAGAATCCAACTGTTACTTGGAGTTCAGTCTCCAGATCCAGGACATATTGATTCCTCACATTGCCTCTGAGCCATTTCTTCATGTCTTTCTTGCCTCAAGCAGTTTATAAACATCTGTATCTTCCTTCCTATTTAAAAACAAGACAATACGGTCTCCACTTCAGCCTTTCCTGCGTGTTCTGGGAACCAAAACTGAGGGCTTAACTGGGATACTGATCACATACTGGGGTCAAAATGGTATATGCTGTCCACTCTGCATGCAAATGAAGAAGGCAAAAGAGACCGCCTTACTGCGGAGGCGGTTATTAGTTTTGAGCTAACACAGGCTCAGCATTTCCAGTCTGTGCAGGATAGAGACTCTGTTATTTCCCGGCTAGCAACACAAAACCTAAGGACATCACAGCAGCTACTCATTCATTCAACTCGAAAGAAAAAAAAATGCAGAAACAAAACAAACACAAAACCAAACAACATCGCAAAAGGCTGATCCGCCTTTAAAAGACACCATTCTATTGATTTCGTGTTCTCCCGCTTTATCTTCTCCAAATCCAACACAAAAGGGATAAGTCAGGGCGGGGGCAGTATTGGAGGTTTCTGAACACAGTTTTCTGTGTCCTGGAGAGTCAGCCTACACCTTCACTAGCACAGCTACCGGGTTTGGGTACTGGCTGGGCCAGGAGTAAGGAGCAAGCCGGGGAGAAGCTGTACAGCCTGCTGATTGGTTCTGTACACACCAGCAGGCTGGGAACACTGTTCTCTAGACCTCCAGCATGGATAGTAGAGAGGAGGACAGACCTGAGGACAGGAAGAAAGTGTTTCCCAAGCAATAGACTATCATACTACTGTCACAAGCCTCAGACCATCCCGGTCCAGAGGACACTGGTTAACCATCACTAATCACTATCTGTACTAACAATCCAAGGTACAGATCAAAGAGGACATCTTAGAACAGAGAACTAGACCTGGGAGGCACAGAAAGGGGCCAGAAATGAACAGAAAGAGCTCACTGTTTAGGGGCTTCCTCTGTGTTCCTGTGGCCCTTGGTAGGAAGCTATTTGATATTCTGGTCCTCTTCCAGAGAGGAGTCAAGTTTTTGATGTGTCAGTAACCTTAGATGATGAGTGGTTCTCAACCTTCCTTACACTGTGACCCTTTAATACAGTTCCTCACGTTGTGGTGACCCCAACCATAACATTATTTTCATTGCTACCTCATAGCTGTACTTTTGCTACTGTCTTGGGTCATAATGTAAATATCTGATATTCAGGGTATCAGATATGTGACTACTGTGAAAACGGCGACCCTCAGGTTGAGAACCACTGCCTACAATGAAGTGTTTGTTGATTGGGTCTGCAGGGTGCACAGAAACTAGAGAAGGCTTCCCTAGAACCTTCGTCAGGGTTTAGTTACTCGGTCAAGGGCTTCAGTGATTTGGTGTACTGAAACCCAAGTGAGCTTTAGTAATGCATAATGTTATCCACCATTTCTGTGCATTTGAAGGGGCTGTTTTGACACCATGCAAGAGCTGCAAGGCATACAATTATAGTTTTGTGTTAGTAAACATTAATATTGGAACGTCACTTTTCACTTTGAAAAAGTTTAATTTAAAAAGACTACAAGTGGGCCTGCGGATGGAGCTTAGTTGGTAGAGGACTTGCCTAGTGTGATCCCCGGCATCGCATAAAACAGATGGAACGCACATACCTGTGATCCTGGTGTTTGGGAGGTGTAGGCAACAGGATCAGAAGTTTAAGGTCATCCTTGGCTACATGGCTAGTTTGAGGCCAGTCTAGGATTCATGCAACGCGGTCTCAAAAGTAAATAAATAAATAAAGGGAAGACTAAAACTCTGAAGCTGACATGAAGGAATTGGAAACCTATGCTGCTGCTGGATATCTAAGAGTGCAGCCGCCATGAGAAGCAGTTGAGTGCCGAGTGGCCATGCAATGCAGAAACTCCACTCCAGGCTCCAAAACCTTAGACACAGACACTCCTAGGGATACTGTGCATAATAACCCCAAATACCCACTGAGGTGTGTGTGGAGAAACACAATTTAGAGTACCTACCCCACAGCACTATTACTCAGAATTAGAATAGAAGGAAAGATTGACAGGCACTACTGTACAGATAGATGTACCTGTAAGCACTGTGCCAAGGAAAAGACCATATGGGGGATAATTCTGTTTTGGTTTGTTTCCATTTATTTATTTGCTTGTTTATTATTCCTTCTTAATTTTTGAGATTATAATGCAATTACATCATTCCTCTTATCGTCCCTTTGTCTAAATCCTCCCATATATCCCTCCTTGCTCTCTTTCAAATTCATGGCCTCGTTTTTCATTGATTCTTGTTTTGCATACACATACACACACATTTCTAAATATATAAATACAACCCACTCAGTCTGTATATTAATTGCATGTCTATGCTTTAGGGATGACTATTCATTATTACCACTTGTTAATTTTTTTAAGATTTATTTATTTATTTTTTGTTTGTGTGTTTTGCCTGCAAGTATGTGTACCACATGCATGTCTGGTGCCGGCAGAACCAGAAGAGGGCATCAGAGCCCATAGAATCAGAGTTATAGATGCTTCTGTGTAAATATAGGTGCCCTGCAAGACCCTCTGCTAGAACAACAAGTGGCACCAACTTCTGAGTCACCTCTCCAGCCCACTATGATTTGATTTGTACGGAATGTCTGGAACAGGCAAATCCATAAACATGTAAGGGTCGCCTATAGCTGGAGTCTGGGAACATGTGAACAGTTTGCTGACAAGTAGTGGGGTTCTTCTGAGAGTGATCAAAGTATTCAGGAATTAATTGTGGGGATGATTGCCCATCTCTATAAAAACACTAAAAGAGAATTAGACACTTTCAATGCATAAATTTATGGTGTGTGAATTATGTCCTAATAAAGTTGCTTTTATCAAGTTCAAATTGTTTTCACTCCTTACTCCAATCCAGGGCTGTAGAAAGCTGTCCTTTGTAAAGAAAGGATTAAGCAACATCTTCTAAGATCTTTGGAGGAAATGAGTGTTTATAAGCTCCACATTAAGCAAGATTGGTTCCTTTTGAAACTGGACACCGCCATGCATTTGCTCATTGTTTGGCTGTTGAGAAAGCAGTGCTGGAAACCCTTCCTTGGTGGCCCGGTTGATCACGGAGTGACTTGCAAAGCTGAGGCACGATGCTAGCAGGCTTCTGTCGCTGCTGCTTTGAACAGTGCTGCTGCTGGTTCGCAGGAACCTGCAATGTCCCCATATTGACTTTCAGGATTTCTTCATGTCATCTGAGTTTAAAATGCACATTCCTTAGTGTGAACTGCCACTCAGGAATAAATCAGGTCAGGACCAAAGCTTCCTGGCAAATGCAATCTCTCCCTGGTCCCGTCCACTGGGCTCAGACTGCAGAATACTGCTGCGGAGAACCAGAAATTGTACAAAGCACCAAGTTCATTGAGAGCAAGCTGTTTCTCCAGCTGGCCATGATGAGAAAACCTCCTTGACTCTAAAACTAATAACACACGGTGACCACTCATCATGGCAAGCAGAAAACAGAGTTTTCTGGAACTTGGGAACAGCAAGAAATGAGAGCAGATCAAGACTGTTAAAGCAGTGATGGTAATGCTGGCCTTGTTACCCTGTCCACTGCAGCAGACCTAACCTTCAAGGAGATGGAAGGCAGAGGTTTGCCCTCTGAGAAATGCAGTAGTTCTCGGATTAGAACTGATAATCCAAACTGAAGGGCCTGACAATGCATGAGCTTGTTTCCTTTGCAACAGATGTCCACTGACTTAGTCTAAGCTTTTCCATAGCTGGTTACAACTGAGGGTGTATGGGAGGGTTTCAGAATAGTACTTCAGTCTTTTCTGTATGCTGGGCCACTAATAAACTGGACTGCACACCCAGGGAAGTAGGTGCACATAGACATACTAGCATGCATGCATTCTCTGCTACTAAACTCTGCTTAGGCAAAGAGCCCTTCTTCTGGTTTGGGGGTCATTCCTCTCGGTGATAGAGAATATCTGATCCTTCTAACTCCTATGCAAGTGGACTTGCTGCTCAGTTGGCTCTCAGGTAGTCCCTCAGCTGACTAACAAAGGAAGCAGGAACAGGGTCTGGTTGTCGGTCTTGATGTGGGAGTGTTCTCCTGTATTTTGTATTACTCTCATTGGTTGAATAAAGAAGCTGCCTGGCCTATAAGATAGATCAGCCCTTAGGTGGGCGGAGTAGAACAGAATGGAAGTTCTGAGAAAAAAGGAAGTGTGCCAGTCGCCATGAGGCTCCCGCCGCAGATGGATGCAGGTTAGACTTTTCTGGTAAGTCACCACCTCGTGGTGACATACAGACTTTTATAATGGGTTAGTTTAGATGTAGGAGCTAGCCAAGAAAAGGCTAGAGATAATGGGCCAGGCAGAATTTAAATGAATCCAGTTTGTGTGTGATTTGTGTATTCCAGGTACAGCCATGTGGACATGCGGCCATGAGGCCGGGAGCCTGGCAGGACACAGCCCACTGCTCCCGCCACTTACAACACGGTCTAGTCTTTTTGCCCTTATTTACTGATAGGTTATGGCTCCAAAGGCTTCAAACACATTTCTCATTTCCTGGAAATGGTTTTCTGATGGTATTTCCCCAGACTTTTCATATAGGGTTAACTGGAACTGCTGAACAAGGACAAAAGTGTTGGGAATTGTTTGATTTTGTAGAAATTTCAGCAGGCCATCACCCCTGACTGCTGAAACAGTCTATAGACGCGTCACACTGGAGCCCAGATGCCAGTCAAAACAGCAGGCAAAGGCAAGCAGGCAAGCTTGTTAACACATTGAGCATGGGCCTTGGAGCTCCACTCACTTTCAAGTCACTTGACAGTTTTGAGTCTTGAATTCCTCACCTGCAAAATGAGGATGATCACCTTTGCTGTCTTCCTTCATATGGCACGCGTGAGGGCACAAGACCTTCTTTAAATCGGAAAGCTCTGCTTGGGCAGGAGGGTGCCATGTTCATGAGAGGCACAGGGGAAGGGCAGTCCTTTTCTGCAATATTTTTAATAGGAGCAAGCAGCTGAGAGAAATGGACTGGATCTTCTTTGGTCCTCTCCTATTTTAAAGTAAAACTTAGAATCCTAAAGTCTTAATACTAGAAGTAAAAATCAGAGATTGTAATCCATTAACACTCCTCTTACTGTACAGATAGGGACACCAACACAGAAGCCTGTTTGGGACCATGTGGACAGTGACCGTTGGTTCTAAAACTCAGATTCACTGAATCCTAAGTCAGGACCCAATGTTGTCAGGTTGTAACTGGAGATAGACACTAGGTGTAACACTTCCTTAGCTCTTCTTTCTGAAACACGCTGACCATAAAAATCCACAAAGCAGCCTTCCGGGCTGGCCAGTGCCTGCCAGCTTCACAGAGGTCGCAACTGCTCTACTAATGAGGTTGGCCTGGAGGGTCCTACAGGGCTTTCCGGCTGGCACCATTTCTACATTGGTGACTGGCTTTCCTCTGTGATCATCTACCTCTTCAGCTTTCCCAGACAGAGTGCACGGACTTCCTGTCATAACCTGCTGATAGGAACCTAGACTAATTCCAGATTCCCAGTCGACTTAGGAGGGAGTTTAAAGCCCCTCTATCCACATTAAAGCAAAAAACTAGTGACACCCCTTGTCCACTCCAATTCACAGGAAATCCAGGGTGTATCAGAGTCCTGCATCTCTTAGGATAAGGATCAGCAATGATTCATCACTCCCAGAGTCCAAAAGAAAGAGGGACAAGGCCGGAGCTGAGAGAGAGAGAGAGAGAGAGAGAGAGAGGTAAAGAGTTCATTGTCACTGGTCATTGAGGAGCGGTCTCTCCCTAGTTCTGTATCTAGTGTTCAGTTATAATGTGCTAGTCCAACAAAGAAGACCACTTAAGAAAATTAATGAAGGCGGAAGGGTGCTTAACAAATGGCCGAAACGGGCCATGCATTAGAAGTATTCAACCATTCATTTAGTACTAACAATAAAAAAAAAAAACTTAACTACTGGTAAGGAAAGCTCTGAAGAATTCCCATTAAGCAGGCCTCCTTGTAGAGGGCTTTTTAATAAAGAGGAAATCCCTAGTACTAGCCCTCAAAACCTGTCTGAAAGGAGGAAATGTGCTTCGGTAGTTGTCATGATGAAATCAATTCTCTCCATTCCTGGAAATAGTTTTGATATTATTTCCCAAGTGAAAGAACAGTCAAGGCTGCTACTCAGGGATTCTGAGGAAGCTATCTAATTTTCAAGATTATTTCTTCATTGCAAGTTGCCAACAATGGCTCCAGTCGCAGAAGAGAAATACTGCGCACTTCGGAAATGCTTCCCAGGTATTTCTGCTCAAGAGGACAGTCAACAAAGCCCAGGCAAGCAGGCATTCAAGATAAAGGCAGTTTTCTAGGCAGCCATTCAGCTGCACAGCGTGATTAACAGGCAAGACCAGTGCTCCGCACACAGCTGGCTTTTAGCTCCTGAGAGAGCTGGGAGGCAGAGCTGATAGGAACTCTTTCAGTAGGCTACCCTGCTTGACAGCAAGCGCCGATTCTCCTCCACTTCTATCGCCTGCTCTATGTCAGCTTCCCAGATTTATTGAGCATGAAGTTCCAACCATTGCCACCAAGCCCATGCAAAGTAGAAGCTGCCAAATCCGAAGGCGATTGTAGATGCAGCTCACTTGACCCATGGGCCCAAACAGCTCCATCCAGTAAGTGAAATGCTAATACTGGGACAAACAAGACAGCTTGTTTGTATCAAGCCTCTCTTGTCTGAGTCAGAAGGAAAGCATGCTGTTGGCTGCACTATTTGTCAGTGGGTTAGCTTCCAAAGGAGAGGAAACTTGGGGGAAATGACCAAAGTCCTGTTTCGGGCTTCTTTTGTATAGCCCAGTCATCCTCAGTTGCCTTTGCTCTGCTGAAGAGACATCCTGAAGTGCTAGAAAGGTCTGTCGGGTGGGTCAAACATTTATGGTTTTGTTTTACATTTATTTATTTATCCACCCATTTATTGGTTTGTTTGTATGTGTGTGTGTGTGTGTGTGTGTGTGTGTGTGTGTGTGTGTGTGTACATGCTGAATTGCTTAAACTTTTTGGTTAGTTTTACATTTATTTCCTTATTTCTTGTGAGTGTGTGTGTGTATTTGTTTGTGTGTGTGCACATATCACGGCATGGTATAGAGATCAAGGAATCACTTGGAGGAGTCAGCTCTCTTCTTCCTCCATGTAGGTTTGGGGGCTTGAACTGCGGTCAGTAGCCTTGGCAGCTTAGCCATCTCTCCTTTCCCCCTCAATGTTGAACTTTTTGAAATTGCAACACAACATTGTCATCTACAAGGTTCATGCTCTAGGATCTAGCAATTTAGTTACTTTTAAGAATTGCAACATTTTCATTGTTTTTTTATGTTTATTATTTTGTGCTAGACCATAGTCATAGTGATTCTGGGGCACTGGGATGCAGGTAGAACACACTGGGTCCTTCCGAACTTCATGACCCTCACGGATAGTTTCTCTTTTAGTTTTAAATTTAATTTTGGAGAATTCCTTCCATGAGTGCTGTATGTAACGTCATTTCCATTGATTCCTCTTCTCCATCAACTCCTCGCATGTTCCCCTACTCTCTCAAGTTCATGACTCCTTATTTCATTATTATTGCATGCATATGCATTGATATCCTGGTGATATCTTTCAGTGTCATTCATATGTATTTGGGTTTAGGGCTGACCACTTGTGATTGGATAACCTATTAGGAGGTTTGTCCCTGCAGAAAACTAAGTCTCCTCCTTTCAGCCGCCATTGATTGCCGATACAGCTTCATTTAGAGGTAGGGCCTTGTGAGATCTCCTACATCCACAGTGGCATAGCAACTGGTGTCTCATCGTGCAGGTCTTGTTCAGGCAGCCACAGTGTTGAGATTATGGGTGCAGCTGCCCTTTCATCAGAAGACATCAAGCATCTCACAGTAAGAATCCTGGTTCTCTTGCTCTCACAGTCTTTCTGCCTTCTCTTCTGCCATGTTCCCTGAGCCTTAGGTGTAGGAGCTGGGCTGTAGATGTATTAGCTGTGGTTGGGCACAGTACAGTCTGTTCTTCTCTGCATTTTGACCAGTTTGAATTTCTACAATGGTCTCCATCTGCTGTGAAAAGAAGCTCCTTTGATTGGGATGAGAGCTGCATTACTCTGTCTACACAGAGAGGAGTACTTAGAATGCAGTTAGAGAGTCACTGCTTTAGGAAAGCGGTAGCAGTAGGTTCTCCCCTCGGGTCCATGGCCTCACCAGTCATGGATAGTTGGTTGGTTTACAGCATCACTTATGAATTCCCTCCTACTGAGCAGGTCTTAAGTTCAATTATATGGCAATTGGTTACTCCTGAGATGTAACTGCCACAATGGCACCCTCGTGGACATTCTGCCTGGCTAGTGATTTTTGAGGTTCATAGGCTTTATAAATAAGAGGGAACATGTGGCATTTGTCTTTCTGTGTTGGAGTAGCTCAATATAATATTTTATAGTATAATCCGTTTTACCTGACATTTCTATAATTTCATCTTTCTTTACTGCTAAATAAAATTAAGTTGTGTCCATGTACCACTTGTCATTATCCATTCATCGATGGAGGGACATTTAGATTGTTTCCATTTCCTAGCTATTGTGAATAAAGCTGCAATGAAAATGGCCAAGCAGTACTTGTGGAGTAGAAGGCTGAGTCCTTACACATATGCAAATGAGTGGTCCAGTTGGGTCATATGGTAGAATTAGTGTTAGTTTTCTGAGACTTCTCCACACGGATTTCTATCGTGGATGTACCAAATGCATTCCCATCAACAGTGAATGAGAGGTCCCCTTTCCCTATGACATAACCAGCATTAGTTGTGTGATGTTTTGTTGATCTTTGACAATGTGACTGGGATAAGGTAAAATGTCAAAGATTTTTTGATTTGCATTTCCCTAATTGCTAGAGACGATGAACACTTTTGAGAGAGTTCTTAGACATCTTTTTTTTTTATCTTTTGAGAACTGTGTTAATATCAATAGCTTTTTTGTAAGTTGAGTCATTGGTTTTCTTGACTCTTTGTTTTTTGAGTTCTTTGTCTATTCTAGATCTTAATTCCCTAGCAGATGCACAGCTGATAAGAATTCTCTCCCGCTGTGTGATTCCTTGTCACTCTATTGATCGACTCCTTTGCTGGAGAGATTTTTTATTCTTATGAGGTCCTGTCATCACTTGTTGACTTTAATTATTCCTAATCAGAAAACCCTTTCCTACACCACTATTTTGCAGAGTACTGTCTATATTTTCTGTTAACAGTTTCAGATATCAAACTGAGGCCTTTAAGACAGGGACTGAATTTCATCCTTCTGCATGAGGACAGTCAGTTGTCCTAGTACCATTTGTTGAAGATGCTGTCTTTTTTTCCAGGGTGTATTTTTGGTCTCTTTGCTCAGGATTGCTTTGGCTATCAAGGGTGTCTTATGGTCCTATATGAATGTAAAGATTTTTTTTTTCTGTATATGTTAAGAATATTGTGAGCGTTATGACTGGGATTGCATTGAATTAATAAATTGCTCTTGGTAGAATGGCCATCTTTTTATTAATTCTAGAGTGTGGGGAGTCTTCTGACCTTCTAGAGTCTTCCCTAATCTTGTACTCTGGAGATTAAAGCGTTCATTACTCAGTTAGGTTTATCCCTAGAGATTTTTGTGGCTATTATGGGAGTGTTTCCCTGATCTCATTCTCAGTGTGTTTCTTATTATTATTTAGAAAGGCTACTCCTGATTTTTGTAAATTGATTTTGTATCCTGCTAGTTTGCTGATAGCGTTGAACATTTCTAATTTTCTGTTAGATTTTCCAGGCTCTCTTCTACATAATACATCATACCATCTGCAAGTAGAGGTAATTTAACTTCTTTTTCTATTTTTATCCATATTGTTGCCTTCTCTTTAAAACTCTTATTTAAATTTTAAAATATTTATTTATTTGAATTTATGTGTATGAGTGCTTTCCTTGCATGTATGAAATGTGCACTGCATGCATGCCTGGTGCCCACAGAATTCAGAAGAGAGTGTCGTGTCCCCTGGAACTGGAGTTACAGATACTTATGAGCTTCCATGTAGAGTCTGTGATCCGAACCCAGGTCCTTTGTAAGAGCAACAAAGGCTCTTAACCACTGAATCATCTCTTCAACCTTCTGTTGTCTTATTGCTTGAACTAACTTTGGGCACTGTATTGAAAAAGAGTGGAAGGGGTGGATAGCTCTGTCTTGTTGATTTTAATGGGATGTTTTTAAATTTTGTCAATTAAGCACGATGCTGGCTGTAGGTTTGTCATATACAGCTGTTATTTTGTTGAGGTATGTTCCTTCCATACCTACTCTGTCTGGGACTTTTATCATGGAGGCAATTTTATAGAAGCCTTTTCTGCATATATTGAGATGACTGTATGATTTTAGTCTTTAAGTTCACTTTTATAAGTCATTACATTTATTGACTTACATATGTTGAACCATCCCTCTCAGGACAAAGTCATGGGAGATGATCTTTTTGATTTATGCCTGAATTCAGTTTGTAAATATTTTATTTATCGATGATTTTTATATCTATGTTCATGAGGGATATTTTCCTGAAGTGTTTTCTCTCTCTCTTTCTCTCCTTCTCCCTCCCCCTCTCTCTTCCTCCCTCCCTTGTCTCTCCCATTCCCTCTCTTGTGTATTTATCTGGCTATAGTATTAGAGCAATGGTGGTTTAATGGAAAGAGTTAGGAGGTATTTCTTTTGTTTCGTTTTCCTTTTTGAGTAATTTGAGAAGTAGTGGTTATACATCTTTGAAATTCTGGTAGAATTCTGCTGTGAAACCATGTAAGCCTGGACTGAGTCCGAAGGCTTTTTATCACTATTTTGGTCGCTTTTCTTCTTATGGGTCTGTTTAGGTTGTTGATCACTTCTTGATTGAATTTTGGTACTTTGGATGAATCTAGAAATTTATTCATTTCTTTCCAAATTTTCAGTTTAATAGATTATAGGCTCTTAAATATTCTCTTATAATTTTCTAAATTTCTATGGTGTCTGTTATAAAAAACATCCCTGTTTATTTCTAATTATGTTAATTTGGGACTGCCCTTTCTGTTTTTTGCTTAATTGGGCCAATTGTTTATCAATCTTGTTTAACTTTTTAAAGAACCAGCTCTTATATCCAGTGATGCTTTGTAATGTTTCTATTTTATCAATTTCTGTTCTGATTTTTTTTTATTATTTCTTTCCATCTACTGGGTTTGTCCTGTCCCTGTTTTTCTAAACTCTTGAGCCGTATCATTGAATTACTTATTTTTGCTTATGCTGGCTAGTGTTTTGTAAACCTCACACAACCTAGAGTTATTTTGGGAAGGGGGAGCCTCATTCGAGAAGATGCCCCCACCAGATTGGCCTTTGGGCAAGCCTGTGGGCTACTTTATTAATAATTGATGTGAGAGGGTCCAGCTCACTAGTGGTGCTGCCACCCATGGGCAGGTGGGTACAGATGGTATAAAATACCAGGTTGAGAACCTTGAAGAGCAAGCCAGTGAGAAGCACTCATCCATGGCCTCTGCATCAGGTCCTACCTTCATGTTCTTGTCCCAGCTTTCTTTAGCGATGGAATATGATGTGGAACTGTAAGCTGAAATAAACCCTTTCCAACCCAAATTGTTTGGCCATGGTGTTTCATCTCAGTAATAGAAACTAAGACAATGTTCTTATTACTTAATGTAGGTGCTGAAAGCTGTACGTTCTCTTCTTATGGCTGCTTTTAGTATGGACCAGTGAATTTATAGTGTTGTATTTTCATTTTCAATTATTTATAGAAATGTTTTTATTCCTTTCTGATTTCTTCTTTGATCCATCACTTGCTAATGAGTTGTTTAATCTCCATGAGTTTGTATATTTTACTAGAGTCTTGCTTGCTATCGATTTTAAGTTTCATTGCATTATGGCCAGATAGGACACACAAAGTTATTTCACTTTTTTTCTGATCTTATAAAGATTTGTCTGGTGTCCCAGAGTGTGATCTGTTTTAGGGAAGCTTATGTGCACTGCTGAGTTGAGTGTGGTGTTGGTACCAGGGCTGGGATCTAGCTGGGATAGGCCCGACCATGTTACTTATTGATGGAATGTAGACTTTGCTTCAAGTGGACCGTAATGGGCCATACTAGTATGGACATGGAAGATGGTACGGAGGGTGATTTGAACTCTGGGGACCTGACTCAAGAGGTTTTAGAGGAAAATATTCGCATGCAACCTAGAGACCATTTTTTGATATTTTGGTGATGAATATGGCTGCTTTTTGTCCATGTCCAAAAAGAAATCTGCCTGAGACTAAATTGAAGAGTTTTGAATTTATTGTGTTGGGAGAGGAAAGTTACAAAATGTGCAACGTAAGGAGAAAATGGAATGGAACTAGGTCCTGTGTTTAAGGAGATAAACAGATTCAAGGAAAACCTGATGTTAAATGGAACAAAGGGAGTGGTAACCTCAGGGCAAGAGCCCACCCAGCTAAGCTAGCTTCTAAAATGTGAAAAAGAATTAAAGAAAAGCTTAGGACTGGGTATGGTGGTACACACCATTAATTCTAGCACACAGGTGGCAGAGGCAGGTGGATCTCTGAGTTTGACGCCAGCCTGGTCTACAGATTGAGCTTCAGAACAGCCAAGATTAGGCAGCGAAAACCACAGAAAACAGAAAGCTGGTTAAGATGCAATGTAATTGAACAAGGAAGCCATATCCAGGCCCAGTAAGCAGCAGAACTTGGCAGCTTTAGCCCACATGGTTCTGGTTTTAGAGTAAAGGATAGAAAGAAGGGGTTACATAATCTTCCTCTAAGGCTACGGAAAGCCACTGAGGCCAGGCATGCATGTTTCAGGGGTGTCCCTGAATGGAGGCCTAAGGATATTGTGGGAAGCTGTAAAGGTGAAGTCTGAATTGTCTTGGAGAACCCAAAATGTTGGAGATGCCTGAGCCATAGGACACATGCTGACAAGACTTGCTAGCAGGGAGTGGAAGTGTGTCATAGTCAACAAAGCTGAAGGGAGTTGGAGATCTGAAGAGCGTTTTCACATCAGACATGGAGATGCAGAGTTGGGAGTTTGCCCAGCTGGGTTTTGGTGTTGCTTTGGTCCAGTATTTCCTCACTATGCTCCCTTCCCTACCTTTTGGAATGGTAATGGGTAGCCGGTGCCATTCTATGTTGGAATTATGGGATCTGCCTTTCAAATTGATTTTACAGGGGATACAGTTAAGAGATTGCCATGAGTATCAGAAGAGACTTTGCACTTTGAAACAAGTTTGAGACTGTGCTAGAGTATGAGGACTTTTGAAATTGAACTGAATGCACTTCTATATTATGCTAAGTCTACAAGCCTATGGGGACCAGGGAGTGGAATGTGGTAGTTTGAATAGGAATGGCTCCCATAGACTCATTTGTATAAATGCTTGATCACTAGGGAGTGGCACTATTAGGAGATGTGGCCTTACCAGAACAGATGTGGCTCTTTTTGAGGAAATGTGTTGCTGGAGGTGAGCTTTGGGGTCTCAGAAACTCAATCTGAGCCTAGTGTGTCTCATCCTCTCCTGGCTGCTGCCTGCAGATGCAGATACAGGGCTCTGAGCTCCTTCTCCAGCACCATGTCTGCCTGCATGCTGCCATGCTCCCTGCTATGACAATAATAGAGTAAACCTCTGAAACTGTAAGCCAGCCCCAATTAAATGTTTTCCTTTCTAAGAAAACATGGTGTCTCTTCACAGCAATAGAAAGCCTAATACAATGGTAATCTGTGTCTTTAATTCCAGTAGTATGCTTTTTATGAAATTGGGTACCCTAGAATTTGGTGTATATATGCATAGGATAGTAGTATCTTCTTAACTGTTCCTCAGATAGAATGAGGTGTTCTCCTTTAGTTAGTTGGTTAGTTTTAGTTTGAAGTCTGTTTTGTCAGATACTAGTATAGCAACACCTGCTTGCCTCTTGGTCCTGTTTCCTTAGAAGATGTTTTGTCCATTGATTAATTTTAAGGTGGATCCTATAATTGAAGATGATAAGCTTGCTGTAGGCAACAGAAAGATGGATTGTGCTTCTTGGTTTATTCAACTGACTTGTATTTTTTGTTGGAGAATTGATGCCATAATATTTAAAGTTATTAATAAAACTGTGTATTGATTGCTGTCATTTTGTTGGCATTTTAATGTTTCTTATCTTAGTCCTATTTTGTGTCTCAGTAAGTATTAGCTTCGTTTATTTTATTTCTATAATCTCTTGGCTATGATTATTCCTCTCTTCAGTACAAAGTATTGTACTGAATTCAATATTCTCTGAAAGGCTGGTTTGGTGGATGAGTTCTTTTAGCCTGTTTATATAATGGATTTTTTTCTCTTTTCCTCAACTATAGCAGGTATTTTTGATAGGTACAGTCCTACAGGTCTCCATGCAAGGTCTTTTAGAAAATGGAGTACATCACTCTATGTTCTACTTTTTAAAATTTCCATTGAGAATTCAGTTGTTATTTCAATAGGTTTTCCTTTATGTGCCACTTGTGCTCTCTCTCTCCTTCCCTCCCTCCACCTCGTCTTTCTTTCTCTTCGTAGCTTTCAGTATCCTATCTTTGTTCTGTATATTTAATATTTTGACTATAATATGCCATGGAGAGTTTCTTTTCTGATCTTGTCAATTTGGTGTTCTGTGTGCTTCTTGTATCTGTATGTATATGTCTTTCCTTAATTTGGGGGAAGCTTTCTTTTATGATCCTGATGAATATCTGGTCTATGCCATTTACCTCAGGGATTCTTCTGTTTTTTTTTCTATGTTTATTTATGGTGTACCTCAGTTTTTGCATTTTTCCTTTCATGTGTCTAAGTTTTTCATCTTTTTTGTGTGGTCCTTTATTTTCAAGTTGTACTGTTCTATACTCCATTTTGTACATTTTGCCTAAAATTCCTTCCCCTGAGTTTTCTAATTGGGTTGAGATAATAATAATAATAATAATAATAATAATAATAGTTATATTTTTATTTCAGTTTGAGTCCTCTTCAATATTTCTATCTCTTTAGTGAACTCAATTTTCAAACCCTGAATTGTCTGAACCATTTCATTAAGCTACTGTTTGTGTTTTCCTAAGCAGCACTCAGGCATTTATTCCCATCCTATTTAATTTCATTGAACTCTTTCTTCCTGTCTTCTTTCAACTCAGAGCTTAGGCAAGGGCAGTGCAAGGACTGTATATCATGAGCTAGGCTTGCGGTATGGAGAAGGCAAGCAGGTGAGGTTTTGGGGAAACTCAGTAGGCAAGACCTTTGCATGTGCTGCATGTCTCCAGCCAGGCTTAGGAACATGGGGATTGCCCTGGAAGGTAAGGTTCTGGGGAATTCACCAGGCAAAGCCAGTATTTGAGACCTATATGTCCAGAGCTAGGCCTGGGGATGTTGCATGGTGTGCTTATTTCTTTGGATTTATTTCTTCTAAATTCAAATCACTACCATTTCTATGGTTTTAATGATCTTTCTCGGTCTAAATATTTTCGAGGATAAATATTTCACTCCATTTTAGAGTCAAAACAAATGTCTGGGGTTTTCAAGTTTCAAGCAACTAGAGCTTAAAGAGCATGTTATTATGACAGTTCATGTGGATGAGTCAGGGTTTCTTAGCGGAAGGCCTCCCATCACCATACTTCAAACATGGGCATAGTTGATTATGAATTCAGAAGCACCCCAAATTAACACTTCTGTGCCAAGACAATGCAGTTCACTCAATTGATCAACTCATTCAGTCGTACTGATCCTAGTACTAATCTTTGCTCTTCTTGCTACAGCAAGCAAGTATGGGAGAGTTGTCCAGAAAATATGTGAAAAAAGGAAGAGAAACACGCCTTCCACTCTCTAGTGTGGCTAAGTTGAAGCACCATAAAGTCCTGCCAGCTATACTATCTTGATGCAACCTGAAGTTATTGTTTCCGTAAGATGTACCTTTAAAAGTGCTTAAGAAGCCCCAATGGTTTATGGAATAAAATTTGTATTCATTGAAGGAGTTTCTTTTGGATTGCATCATGGGGTGGGGAGGGCCACATGAGTCCCTACTCCTAAGGATCTATGGGCAGTGAATAGCTTCTCAGGGAAGGAAGATCAGTTTTTTTTAAGGGTGTGACCACTGGTAAGTTGACCAGGCTCCAGTGGATGACTCCACACCCACGAGGTTAAGGGCAGCACAAATCAGACTCAAGGCATTCTAAAAAGGAAGGACAGGAAGTTGGGAGTGAGTGGAGAAGCAGATATACAGTGTGGAGGAATCTGGGAGGAGTTAGGGGAAGGAGCTGGGGAGTATATGATCATAAATGTGCACATATATGAAACCCTGAAATAACTGATAAAATTATATATATACACACACATATATATATTTATATGAAATTGCTCTTTGAGAGTATTTCTACTGAGTAGATCTTGGGCAATGTAAGTTATAGGGTTAAGCCCACACATCCAGAAAGGCTTTTCAAGATCTCTGCTTTCTGTTAAGAAGTCTTCCAGCTCTCAGATCATTTGTCAATGTACTCAGATGAATCAGAAAGAAATGAATCCAATGGACATGCTGCTTAGAGGTCCTTGCACTAAAAAGCTCTAGAGGTAGAAATGCTTGGGATTGGGATAAACACTCCTTAGCATCCCTGGCATCTATCTACCTTGGCATGTGACTGACGTTAAAACTTAAGCACCGCATTTTAACTATTGTGAAAGAAATAGTTGCAGTGGAGTGCCTGATAGGGCTACATTTGGCATCACAGCTTGAGATGGTGGCAGTGGTGCTGGCAGGCCCAGCTCACTACTGAATCATAACAAGATGACTGTCAACATGGAGCTCCTGCTTTATTCCCAAGCCACCTTTCTTTCCACTTCACTCAGGCAGATGAGTTCAGGACCCAAATGTAAGACTTGCCATTTATTCCTGTTACATTTCCTATGACAACTCCAAGCTCATCAAGATCTCTTTATATGTCAATTTCATGCTCCAGGGAATTGCTTCCTTTCTGACTCTAAGTCAGGGATAAACCTGGTAAGACTGCTCTCGAAATCCTCATTTGGATCATTGAGCAAAAGAGAAGCAGGCCACAAGGGTTCCCTAGGACCTGCCTCTAGACTCCTTTCTCTGAGGGAGGACATTAATTCATTATCCATGGCCTCTGGATTGAATACTTTAATTGGTTACACAATCACATAACTGAGCTGTAAATGAGGATTACACAACAGATCCAGCCAAGTGCTTTGATGAGGTCCAAAAGCTCTTGCCTGCTTTTCTCTGATCTACCTGCCTGCTCGTGAGCTTTACCAGAACGAAGAATGCTACTCTACCACAGCTGGAGACTGATCCCCTTGTATTTTCCGTCCCACTTTTGACTAGATACCCTTTTGGAGACCTTACTTACCAATGCTCTAAATGCACATTTTAAGGTCTAGAATATTTCTTGGAACCCACATCAAGCAAACTATAGTTACAGAAGATATTCTGTTCAAGGACTCTCCTTCCTGAAAATGTCAAAGTCTTTGCCATTCCGGTTGTCTATATGGTTCGTTTTGTAGTTCTGTATGATTCCCTAATGCTCCATTAGATTCAGGATCTTGTTAGGAAATACTCTCCTTCTTGGCCTGTCATTCATCGTGGCTTCTCACAATGGGGAGCCTTTTCACAAGGACATTATCCTTCTGTCACCTACAAGCAGAAGATCATTCCAAAACCACTAGCTGCACAATGCTCTCACCATAGAAGGTGGGAACTCAGGAAATACTGTGTGAGGAAACGCAGTTGAGACAACTGACTTAATTGTGAACAGAATGGCATGCTGGATTATTTCTCACAGTCTTTGAATGGGTCGAAGGGCTGATGTGATCCCGCATAGTGTAGGACTTGTAGACCTCCAAAGTCAGTTTTTTCATGCCTCAGGTGACTGAGGGCATGTTGGGATTGGAATAAAACTTACAGCATTCACCTTAGCTCAATAAACAAACATATATGGTATTTGAGAAAGCGAGATTAAAAGTAGGAGGGAAAGGCAAGAGAATAAAAGATGACCGTGGAATCAAATAATGGCACAAAGCTGCCATCTAAATTCTCTGGGTTGAGCTTGAGATACCATCACAGCATTCAACTGGGCTAGTGGAAGAGCTGGCCGGCAAACGGCATCGGTGTGGGGCTGGCAGGAGCTAGCCAGGAAGATGAGTCTGCCTTAAGAAATATAAGAAGGGAACAACTGATAATTAAGGGACACCCGAAAAAGGAATGTTGCTAGGTGACTATTGAAGAGAGTGTCACGTGTCACTCTCCAGTTAATAATGGGATTGTGGAGAGAAATGAAAATCTCCTGGGACTGGGGAGATGGCTCAGAAGATAAAAATCCTGTCATGCAAACATGATCTGAATTTTGATTCTCAGAGCCCAAGTAAATGCCAGGCTCAGGGGCATCTGCCTGCAATCCCAGAGCTGGAGAGGCAGACGAAAGAGTGTTCTGGGGTCATATGTGGTGGCACATGCCTTTAATTTCAGCACTTGGGAGACAGAGGTAGGTGCATTTCTGTTTGAGGTCAGCCTGGTTTACTCAGTGAGTTCTATACCAGTCAATGTGTCTAGTTAGGGTTTCCATTACTGTGAAGAGACACCCTGATCATGGCAACTCTTTATTTATGTATTTATTATGTATACAATATTCTGTCTGTGTGTATGCCTGCAGGCCAGAAGAGGGCACCAGACCCCATTACAGATGGTTGTGAGCCACCATGGGGTTGCTGGGAATTGAACTCAGGACCTCTGGAAGAGCAGGCAATGCTCTTAATCTCTGAGCCATCTCTCCAGCCCATCATGGCAACTCTTATAAAGGGAAACATTTAATTGAACTGGCTTACATTTTCAGAGGTTTACTCTGTTATTGTCATGACAGGGGAGATGGCAGCATGCAGGCAGACCTGGTGCTGGAGTAGGTTCTACAAGTTGATCTGCAGACAGCAGGAGGAGACTGTGTGCCAAACTTGGTATGGCTTAAGAAAATGAACCTTCAAAGCCTACTCCCACAGTGACACACTTCCTCCAACAAGGCCACACCTCCTAATACTGCCATCCCTAGGGACCAAACATTTGTACATATGAGTCTATGGAGGACATACCTGTTCAAACCACCAGACAAGGGTACACAGTGAGAGTGTGTCTAAAGAAAGTACTTTCTGGGACATACTAGATCAGTCAGTCCAGCTGAATTGGTGAGTTCCAAATTAAGTGTGAGACTCTGCCTCAAAAATTAAAATGGAGAGTAATAGAAGAAGACAGCCAACATTAACTTCTAGTCCCTAGGTCCCTATATGCCCTGACATATAGGATGAACAAAATACATGAACATGTGCATACACCACACACTAATAATGATGATAAAATAGATTACTCCTCCTCGCACTCTGTTCTGCTATAGCATCATAAATTACAAAGCCTCTGCAGTATTATATGTAGCTAAGAGTACAGAATAGAACCCCACCATTGTTAATTTGCTGACATACGAACTTTTCTTTTTATAAAGAGTGTCTACTTAATCAAAATGACTCTGAGAATCCACCTTACATCTATCACAATGGATAAGTTCAAAAACACAAGTGAAAGCTCATGCTAGCGAGGATGTGGAGTAAGGGGAACACTCCTCCATTGCTGGTGCGAGTTTAAACTTGTACAACCACTTTGGAAATCAATATGGCTGTTTCTCAAAAAATTGGGGATCAATTTATGTCAAGACCCAGCTATACCAATCTTGGGCATAAACCCAAAGGATGGTCAATTATACCGCAGGGAAACTTGCTCAACTATGTTCAAAGTAGCTTTATTAGTAATAGACAGACCCTGGAAATATCCTAGATGTTCCTCAACCAAGAAGATGTGGATAAAGAGAATGGATAAAGACAATGTGGTACATTTACATGATGGAGAACTACTCAGTGTTAAAAAAAATGACATCAGGATATTCAAAGGTAAATGTATGTAACTAGAAAAACATGAGTGAGATGACCCAGACCCAGAAAGATAAACATGGTATGTGCTCATTTATAAGGGGATATTAATTAAAGTAAAGGACAACCATGCTACAATTCACAAACCCAGAGAAGCTAGCTAACAAAAAAGGTCAAGGGGACATACAGATCTCTCTGGGTGGACTGGGGGTGATTGGGGATGGAAATTTGAGGGATCGGGTAGGGGAGAGAGATGGAAAGGGAGAATACTGAAAGAGACAACTGGAAATGGGGGCATTTGGGGGTCAGGTAGAACCTGGTACAAGGGAAACTCCCAAGAATCTACTGAGATGACTCCAGGTTGGGATGTAAAATAAGCAAAAATTTTTAAAAATAACCACAACAAAAATAAATACTGTCACACATACACACAAAAAGATGTCTACTTATGACTTCTACAAAAAATAGGTACATCGACACTAATGCCATTTTAGCTTGAGCGAAACCTTAAAGTCCATAATTTTTAATATGGATCTAGATCATATTGTTTTAGTTACTAAATTTTATTACTAAATTTGAGGGAAAGTGATATGATTTACAATGTCAATAAGTCAGCTAAATAAAGTTGTTTCAATTCACTGTCAGTTTCTGATCTTGGGACTTTTAAGTGTCCACGGATTACCACGCTGGGACACAGGAAGGAACGAGAAATGCAAAGGTGCCTGTCAAGCAGGTCTGTAGGATAGTTTTGAGGTTGCAGAAGTATGATCTGTGATGGCAGCACCCCAGATGTATAAGAGACAACCTCTAAACAACCACTTTTCTAACATCTTTTCTGCTCATCTTTGGCTCTGTTAGAGTTCCTCCAGATAAATTGAAGGCTAAATCCAAAAGAAGACCCTGAGCCTGCCAAAGGCAGAACTGGCCTTGTAGAGGTCAGAGTTCTTCAAAACACATAGAGGCAATGGTACAAAACCTCAGTGCGCAAGGCAAAAGTCTCATCATTCTACAAACCTGCTGTCCCAGCTCAGGAACCCCAAAGCAGGATGGGGATTCTCTTTGCTGATGATTCTGAAAGAAGCAAAGGACCTCAGAGACTCACAATTTTTTTTAAATGAAGACTGCTGGAGTCATATCACAAGGACTGAAGAGAGCAGGGAGTTCTGGTTGGCACAGTTTGATCTAGGCAATACATTGTAACTTCTCACTTCCTTCTAGGGCAAAGGTACTCAGGCTTGGTAGGGAGTATCCTGGCCTGCCTGTTGGGAATTTCTTGAACTTGGAATCAGTTTCCATAGGAGTGACTGTGTACTATGCCATCCTAAGTAACATTATAACCATTCTGGCATGGACTGTATCATCCAGTTGTCTGAATCTTAATCTTACATAAGTCAATATTAGATATGAGGGCTTGAAAGGAGTTATTCAATCACCCTCTATAAGGTTTTTTTTTTTAATCTGTGAGATAGAGATGCTATCAAGAGCATCTGCTCCATCAGGCTGTGAAGAAAATCAGAACTTAAAAAAGTGTGACATCCTGAATGTGCTCTGCACAGTTGCAGATACATGGTGAGACAAATGGTGGCTGGTGGGGACCTCTCTGTGTGGGCCTCCATCCAGGTACCACAAGTAGGGAATTCAGGCTCAGTGGCCACAGCTACCAGGTGGGTGAAATGTCATATGTCATGGTCTACAAAGTGACATGAGATTTTACCTTGTCTTGTTTCTCTCCATATCTCATGCTTGATGCCCACCTCTTATGAGAGGGCCTGGCTTGTGGCAAGTACACTGACAAATTAATGAGTGCATACAGAAGTTTTCCCCTTGTGGATGATGGTTTGGAAGGAGCACCAAGCTCCAAAACTAACTCCTGTTCCAAATGCAATTGGGTGAGAGAGCAGAGACCTTAACTGTCATCAGACGCACTACTGAGTTAAGATCCACCCTGGGAATCAAAAGGCCGGCTTTGCAAGGCCTTGCTGCTCCCTTGATGTAGGGAAGAATGTAGCTTGAACTAGGTTTGTCCGCCTGTGAACTGCAGCATGCCAAACAATGAAAAGGAGGACCATATTCCGAGCTCTCCAGGGATTTCTTTTCCCACCTGGGCCAAGAATATATAAGATGTAAGTAAACACATCCGTTCCAAGACTTACTCTCACTACCATCAAGTTCACGGTCAGTCTTGATTTCTTACAGCAGTATGCACACATCACTTCTTTGGTTCTTGGATTTTGAGACAGGGTTTCTCTGTAGCTTTGGAGCCTGTCCTGGAACTAGCTCTTGTAGACCAGGCTGGCCTTGAACTCAACAGAGATCAGCCTGCCTCTGCCTGCCAAGTGCTGGGATTGAAGGCGTGCACCACTGCTGGCCGGCTGCGCACATCCTTTCTATACCAATCATAGTAGTCACTTTCTTTAGCTTACTTTATAAAATGCTCATTACTCCTTTTCCTAAGTGTGAAACTCACATTTAACAAGGCATTTTGGAAAATAGGTACAGATGGATACGAGCAGCCTGAAATTGCCTTGGACATCAATGCATGCAAATGGGTACTGTTTGGCTTACATCCGAGAATCACAGGCACATTGGCTGTCAATTATATCTGAATTGAACTGGACAAGCTTTATCACAGAAATGTCATCTGAATTTAACTGGACAATCTTTATTATAGAAAAGGGGAGAGCCAGGTGTGATTTCACTTGCCTTTAATTCCAGAACTTGGGAGGCAGAGGCAAGCAGATCCTTATGAAGCCAGCCTATTTGACACAGTGAGTTCCAGGCCAGTTAAGACTACAAATGAAGATCCTAAAGAGAGAGGGTGTCCCCCATCCAAGTACTAACCAGGCCCGACCCCGCTTAGCTTCCGAGATCAGAGGAGATTGGGTGCATTCAGGGTGGTATGGAGGACAGTGAAGGGTTGGTCCACCCAGTGAGACAGTGTGCCTGATCTAAAGGGAGCTCACCAAATCCAGCTAGACTGGGACTGAATGAGCATGTGATCAAACCGGACTCTCTGAATGTGGCTGCCAATGGGGGCTGACTGAGAAGCCAATGATAATGACACTGGGACTTGTTTCTACTGCATGTACTGGCTTTTTGGGACCCTAGTCTGTTTGGATGCACACCTTCCTAGGCTTGGATGGAGGAGGGAGGGCCTTGGACTTCCCACAGGGCAAGGTACCCTGTTCTCTCTTAAGACTGGAGGGGGAGGGAAGTGGGTGAGTGGGGGAGCGGGAGGGGAATGGGAGGAGGAGAGGAAGTGGAAATTTTTGAATGGAAAAATAAAAAAAATAAAGAGAGAGGGGGGAGGGGAGGCAGAGACAGAGACAGAGAGGCAGAGTGACATGGGAGAAAGACACAGAGAGAAGAGAGGAAGAAGGGAGAGGAGAAGAAAGAAGACAAGAAGGGGCAAAGAGGAAAGAGATCTTTTTCTTCTATTTTTTCTCTCATCCTGAGTGCAGTTTCCCCTCCCTCCATACTTCCCAGTCCTCCCCTGACCTGAGCTCTTTTCAAGATCTACCCCTCCTCTTTTCCCTTCAAAACAAAGCAGGCCTCCAAGGAGAGATTTTTACAAACAGAAAAAAGAAGTGATCCTGGATCCAGTGGCTGGATGTGAATTTTACCACCTTTGCTCCTAGAAGTCAATATTCTTGATGGTGACACTTGTCCCATTCCTGTCTCCTTACTGCTTTTAGATAACCATGACATTAATGTCTCAGTATAACCCAAGCCCTCGGGTATCTCTTCAAAGCCTTGTTGCAGGCAAGTGCATGGAATAGGGTTAAGCTCTCCAATGAGAGATCAGATAGGATCAGCCTGGTGTGTCCACAATTGTTAAGCTTCAAAGACTCCTCATTTCCCTCAAGTCAAGATATTGAGACAGGCCAATCTATGTCTACCTGCTGCTGGGCAGCCAGCCAGAGACCCAATCCAAATGAAGGGCATATTAGAGCTCGTGCATGCAGAATGAGAATTCTGCCTCCTTGGCAAGGAGAGGCCAGGATGTTCTGCAGAATCCCACACTGCAATAAAACCAACGCAATTCAAGAGATTGGAATTACAGCCAGGGAAAACATCAGACCAGTAGGTCAGCAGCCACTCAAAATCTCCATGGAGCACCCAAAGGCCATAAAAAGTGTAGGGGCACACTTTAGTATCCCTACAAAAGTCCTACACAATAGATTTTCCACTCTCATCCAAGACAATACACTAGCCATCCCATGCTCGATTCAGTTCCTCATAAGCTGTCTTGCTTGTGGTTCCCTATGCTTCTACATGATGAAAAAAAGGAGAGAGAGTTGAGAGTGGAGAGCAGCAGCTGCAAGATAGTCTAGATGCATTTGAAAATAGCTCGTGCAATCCAATGCCAGTGACTGAGCAAACCACCGCCCCAGGACGCACTCCCCCACATTGGCCCTGCAATTCTAGCTACTCAGCGCTTCCATTTGCAGACATAAACATCCACTTACGAGTTCTGAAAACACCATCTACGTCGGCATTCAGATTCAAGCAATGCTAATAGGGCTGCATAATCAGTAAACTCCTTTTCCTCCTCGCTGCCTTTGCAATATTTCCCGCAAGCATGCACTGGAGTCTCACAGATAAAAGTTGACATGGAAGTAAGTTACATAGAGATATTGGATTTTGAGTAAAATACGCCTCACTCTTCAGATAAGAGAACAGAGAGGTTTTTTTCCTTATCTGAAAACAGATCCTTTTGTAGAACTGGTGAAATGGAAGTAATTATCAAGAACTGAGAACATTAATCAAGAAAAACCTGTTCTTTCTTGTTCCGAATCTTTGTAGATGTGAAAACCAATAGAGAACAAATAGAACAAACTTTGACTGCAAGAAGCACTTTTTTCCCCTGAAAACTACCTTATTTTTCACATCTTGACCAGATACAGTATACTTGTTCTCCCCAATGTTTTGATGAAAGCAGCACAGCCCTCCAGGCCCGGCCCCAGCCATTCTCTCCTAGTGATGTGCTGGTGAAAGTTTAACAAGGTCCTCAGTCCAGAGGGGAAAGATGATAGAAAGTGTTACTGCAGCACTCGACGACTTCTTGTTTGTAAATATTCTTACTGGGATCAATTTCTAGATACTAACATGTTGAACAGATCGTAACCGTGTGGATGTGGGAGCAAAGGAACTAGTACTAGCCAGTTGGAGTGCACCACTGTCTCCTCCCAGTATGTGTGCTCCCTGGGGCTTCCACTGTGGTATCACAGAGGTGGTGAAGAGAAAAATCACCCAAGCACAACACAGCTGTAACAGTCCATGTGCACACTGCTGCCCTTGGGTTTACAAACTCTTAGAGTCACAGTATTGCCACAAACCTTTTTGATTGCTTATATGGTGACTGGGTCTTTTATGTAAGTATCATTTAATTTAATCTGCATGCCACTGCTACGAGTTAGGTATTATTATTATCATTTGACAGAGTGAAAAACATGATATTGAAAGAGGTTGTTGATTATCCATAATGATGTAGCTATAGGTCGGGGAGCTAGCACCAGAGCCTAACAACTGGTTGTGCTTAGGTAGCGAGAAGAAAGCACAACGTGAAAAAAAAATCATAGGGGCAATGATTTGACTTAGCTGAGGATTTAGGGAGAGGAAATGTCAATTAATAAAATGGGTTTCAATACTGTCTTAGTCAGAACTCTTATCCTTTATTCCATGGATAGAATTCAACGGACCCATATGCTTCAATTGGGAAAATTACACATTTATTTTCAGTAACCTCTAACTGAAATGTAGCATTTCTTCAATTATGAATGCTGGCAACAAATCACAGAAATATTTATGGAACCTGTGACTTTGTCACTGAGAGAAATCACAGATATTTTTGTTTTGCATTACTGTCATAGCAGGAGTCTCTAAATATCATTACCTTGAAATTACAGTAATTATTAGGGCCTACTGCTAGATCGTATTTAATGTGCTAAGAAGAACACAAGCTAATATACTGCAGATTTGGTTGGTAAGATGCTGACAGTTCTTTTGACCTAATTGGTAGTCCTTGTTATCTCACTGTTTAATTTTATGCATTTAAAAACATGTTTTCCTGAGAAGAGATCTTTCAGTTTCACAAAAACTCCAATGGCACCCGTGGAAGTACGGGGTAAGAATCCTGTTATCTAAGAGAAATTTCTGCAGCACCTTCTCCTGATCCTCCTCCCTTCAGGAAGAGCTGAGTAGCCATTGCCAATGCTGCAAGGATCTTAGAGTTGATAGATCCTCCGGCTTTCTCTCCAGTATAATGAACTTTTTGATATCCAATTATAGCGGATCTCCTGAGAGCTATGTGGCTGGTTTTCAGAAGACTGGTGTGCTTGTTTATTTAGGATGGCTGGGCACTTTTGAACAGAGGATGTGCCCGTGGCTTATAATCATTGATGAACACTTCAACTTTTTTTTTTCCCAATGAGACAGTTTGAGATCCATGAGTCAGTCCTTCCCGGGAAATGGCTGAGAGGGAGCTTTCAGAGATGGAAATGAAGTAGAAAGAGAAAGTGAGGGAGGCGTAGGAATAGGCTGAGTCAGAGCTCAACCACTCTTGTAGGGCATCCTAGGAGTCCTGGTCAATGGAAAAGGGGGCACTGTTCTGGACTGTCGGGGCTGAATCATACTTAGAATAGCTGTTCTCTTCTGCCTGTGTCTACCTTGGTGAAGCTCCAGGCCTTCATTTGAGGCCAAGATGAAAGGGCCCAAACCTGGAGAATGTTTGTCCCAGAGAAACTCTAGAACAAATATGCCACAATCTTGATGGAAAAATACTGAGAGTGTAGATTTCCAAGCAACATGGGACCCATCTTTTCCTGGATTTAATATCAAGAAATTGTGAGCTCATGTATACCTCATTTTTCAGAGCCTAGGGAAATGAAGTTACAGACCGAACTGGTCATTCTTGCCTCAGATTGGAGGCTCCTTAATATGGTGGAGCCCAGGACAGCGTGCCTTCTACCCACCAAAAACTACAAGGGGATACTAGAAGGTTCAGGGAATTGAGAATCCAGAGGTTGACCTTACTCACAAGGGTTCTGTCATTAGGATTCCAAAGGCTCCTAGCACAGATGCTTGGCAAAAAAGGGTAGGATTGATAAATATCCAAACCTTTTTCTTTCTTCCAGTCTCATCTTCCCATCCTATTGCTTCACATTCAAGGACAATCACAGAGGACAGTAGCAATGGCTACTCAGGAGCAGAGTGGTTGAGAACAGTCATGGTGAGCTTGCTAACATAGGTCTCGTGTTCATCCTGGTCTTCCTTAGCATTTTCTTCATCTGGGCAGGAAAGTTTCCATTAAATGCTGTTGGTATAATCTCTGGGATGCAGATATGGGAAGTTTGGTGTCCGCCCAGAAGTCTTTTTGCAACTTGAAGGTGAGGATGAAGCTGTGAATATGTCCTCAGGCTCTGATCCTTGGAGTCAGGGATTAAAAGGTACCTCAGATGTCGCCTAGCTTTAATCTCATTCTGGATAAGGAAGGTGACTAAAGTCCAGGAGGGGAAGTCACTGACACATCTGGCAGAGCAGGTCCTGAGAAAAGATGTCTTCTGGCTCCAAGTCTTATGTTCTTCAGGGTTCCACATGATGTCATTCCCTAGGCACCTTTGCAACCCAGCTGTGAGAGACTGAGTAACTCCTAACCTAGGACTTCATCTGTGCGGTGAAGAATTCTCTGCTTTTTACTTTCCTACAGTTCAGCCTTTTAAGGGATGAAAAGAAAGGAGGGAAGGGCTGTAGAATGCAGAAGTGCTCTAAGGAAAAAATAGCATCCACATAACTCATTCCAGGTGAAAGCCAAATACATCCTGCTCCATTGCAATGGGTTACCAGATTTGAACTTCAGAGTCTAGACACTGATACACAGAACTGCCGATTCACTTTCCAGGGTCTTCCAATCTTCCAGTTGATAGCAAGGCTTCTAGACATTTGGCTAGCTCTCATCTCTCCCCTTTCCAAGCACTCACAGCTCGCATGCCTCCCTTAAGAGCACCAATTTGACTGCATTTTGAGGGTCCCTTATTTCCGATGCATCTCATTTCCCATACCCAGCTGTGCCTTTACAAATATCCTCTCCTTGGATTTTATTAAAGAATTCCTAGGGAATTTCTGGATTCATCCCAATGTCGACTTAGCTATAGAATATATGACCATTATGTGGTTTGATCTGTTGGGGAGGGGGGCTGGCAGTCACACCAGGACCTATCCCAGATGCTTGAACTAGTTTTTTGGAGCCCATTTCCTATGAGGGGATACCTTGCTCAGTCTTGATACAGGGTTGGGGAGGGCTTGGTCTGCCTCAAGTTGGTATCCCAGACCTTGTTGACTCCCCAAGGAAGGCCTTACCCCCTCTGAGGAGTGGATGGGGGATGAAAAGGGAGGTGATGGTGGGAGAAGGGGAGGGAGGGGAAACTGGGATTGGTATGTAAAATGAAAAGTAATTTTTTAAATAAAAATATGAAAAAAGAGTATGTATGAAAATTCATGAATCTCTGCCAGTTCCCTAGAAAACCATGGATTGTTAAAAATAAATAAATAAAATAAAACCACACACCAGTGTTGAAATGTAATGTACACTTATTTTGAAAAGCAATTGGGGAATTTCTCAACAAGTTTAGATAAACCTTATGCCCCAAACAACTTATTACTAAGTGTTTACCTAAGTGAGTTTAAAGTGAATGCTTGTACACCTATATTGATGGCAATTTCATTTTATAATTGTGAGGAAACTGGAGACAATGCAAATATCCATCAAAGGATGAATGGCTAAAGAAACTATGGAAGAATCTATACAACAGAATACTACTCAGCAATAGAAAGGATTGAGTAGTTGATGCATTCAACAACATACATGGGTCTCTCTCATTACACCAAATGAAGGAAGCCTGAAATGGCATCCTAACTTTAGAGCTGCAAACAGAGAATCCTAGAAAATACAAACTACATATCAGTAGTTGTCAAATTATGGAATTAGCTCTGGTGGTCATAACAGATGAGAGGAGAATGTAACTGTGGTGCTATTTTAGTCATAAACGAGACCTATTGGCAGGGCTGGTTCCTTCTAGAAGCTCTAAGACTTCTATGGCTCCATGACTGTCCTAGATTCTGCTGGCTTCCAGCAATACTTGATGTGCCTTGTGAAATGGATGACTCCGGTCTGTGCTTCCGTATGCACACGCTCTTCTCCCTGTGTCTCAATTGTCTGCATCCAAATTTCCCTCTTCTCCTGAAGATCCTAGTCACATTAGATTCAAGATCACGTTATTGATCTCATCATACCAGGCTTACACATGCATGGACCCCATTTCCCACGAAATTATCATCCACAGGTTCTAGATATGAGGATTGACATAGAGCTTTTCTTGGGGTGGGGGCGGGGAGGGGACAACTAAATACATAACACCATTCAAGTCTCTTGAGTTAGACAACTCCCTCAGTTGCGGATAACAGTATTAAAGTCACAGATTCTTGCATATATATCTGTCATAGTGAAATTTCAATCAAGGCTATCTTTGGAGTAATAGCAATGTGTGGATTGTGCCTCTCAACCATCTCCCGTGTCGGCCTACATCCACTGTCCACTGTCCTGGCTCCTCTCCCTCCATGTTCTCCTGGATTTCTGACTTCTCCTCCTCTCAGTAGACCTCCCTTGCCTCAATTTTCTCATTTTTAATTTGTCCTAAAGTCTGAATAACCTTTCCAAAAACACTGATATCACTGACGTCTCCAGGGAAAGTTTAGAGTCCTTTACACGTACCATACCCTCACTGTCACGCCCTTCTGTTACAATCCCTCCCAACACACACACACTCGTTGCTGCCAAACTGACTACTTCAGAGCCTAAGCAAAGATCCAGTTGTTTGATAGTAGTCTCCTCTTTTTCTGAAGGACCATTATTACCTCGTTGCCAGGTTACACCTGAGCCATGGGTATCCATCCGCTCCTTACCTTAACACTGATAGTACATAATTTCGAAATTTTCTTTCCTCTAACTTCAGAATAACTTATTTTGGGTTGGGCAGCGGCTTGCAAGCCGCTGGTGAGAGAGAAAGAGCCATAACAAATATCAAATGGCACTAGACCCTGTTGGAGGGATTTGAGTATACCAAAGCCTGAACTAACTCTGAGTACCTATAGGGCAGAAGGCATGCTTCACCAGTAATTCATGCTATGCTTAGAACTTTCTGATAAAGGAGCACCTTGGAAAATAGGTCAGCAATCAATTATTGGTTCTAAGAAGGTCAGAAGAAGCTTTCCAGAAATGATAAATGAGTGGCGCCCTAATGAGAGAGTGGGATTCGGACAGGGCAGAATCCGAGATGCAAAGATGGGTCAAAATAAACTGTCTAATGGGAATGAATTTTCTAGAAATAATTACACTGAAAGGCTCCTTCTCTTCCTTTCCCCTTCTCTTTCTTTTTCTCAGAGTAGGTGGGGATGAGGTGGTATATATGGTGAGGCCATCATTGGAAAATTCTCTGGACGTTAAGGAGACTTGGTCTTCTGTTTTTGTGTACTGGAACCTGGCAGAGCCACTGCCAGGGTCCTGCCATGTGAAAATCCCACCAGAAGTCCATAAATATAGAGGGAAAAACACTGTAAGCTGGGGCAACAGATTGAATTGAAAGCAAGAAATATGGGACCAGTAAGCTAGCAACTCTAGTACGGAAGAGTTGGCTGGGTTGCTAACCTAGAGATGCCTAGAGATAAAACGGGGCTGTCTTCTAAGAGGGAGCTTTCTGTCTCTGGCAAGTCCTTAACGGGGACATTGAATGGAGAAAAAAAGGCATCAGAAGTGAGATTAGCTTTACCTGACTTGATGATTCCATGCCCGTGACTTCTAGATACTCGGAAATGGTTAGGACAGCGTGACTAATTACTGGCTGAATGGAAAGTAGAGAAATGAGTCATAAATAATTCTGTAGTAGCTGCTGTGTGTTCTGATTACAGCAATGGTTGGGATGCCAGAGAAGAAGCTAAGCTTTCTGCACATTGAGATGAAAGTGACAGAGGTCTATATAGGTGAGTAAGTAGAATGGAGACCTCGAATTTGGCCTCAGTTTTCAAATGATCAGCTGGAAACCCACATTTGAGAATGGTTTAAATTACAACAAGAATACTAACAAGGTTTTATTAACATATTATTTGTAAAAGGTAATGGGTTTGATTGCATGAGCGTCATACATGCATTCAACATACCTTCATCATACTCATGCTCTCAAATATCATCTTTATGCCCCCTTCCATTCTCTTATTTCCTTGCTATTTCATAATAATCCCTTTATACTTTAATGTATTTCTTGAACTGTTTGATGTCATATTAAAATACCCATGGAAAAATGTAAGACTAGCCAAGAGAACATGCTAGTGGAAACTTCTCATTCCAATCAAGATCGAGTGACCACATTTGTCCTAGGTCCTTTCTCTTACAAATAAAATAAAATTTAGACTTATTGCATAGCAATAGAAATATACTTAACAATACTAAACTGTGCACTTACAAATGACTAAAATAATTTATCTTTTTATGTCAGGCTACCTATCCTCCAATAGATGGTCCTTCACCCAAGAAAATACAGGTATCCCTAAGTGGATTGGCTGGGTTTTTAAAAAGAGCACATAAATAAGGGAGAGAGATGCATAAGGGTAGAGAAGGAATGAGAGCCGAGGGAATGGGCAGTAGATTTGACCAAAACACATTATATGCATACATGAAGTTCTCAGAAAATCAAAAATTGAAAAAAAAAACAAAAATTAAAAGAATACAAAAACTAGACATAAAATAACAAGAAGCAGTGGCAGACTGCAGGTGGTAAAAAGAAATATTTAGTAGAAAAGAAGAAATTGACAAAATTTATATGCTAAGTCCTTATGTTAGGAAATCAGAAAAAAGAAGGGCAAGCGAAACCTGAAATAAATAAATAAATAATAACAATTCCAGAAGAAATCAACCTATAAACACCATAGGGTCCTGGGCTCGAGAAAGCAAGACAGCCATTAATTTCCTGTGTATTCCTATTGGTTCCCACAAATCTGTGACACTTGATGGTATCCAGTACTGGAAAGGATATGGGCCAACAGGAATTCTCCTGCATTGTGGTGTGAGAATGCAAAATGATACAGCTGTCCACTTTTGAAAGAAAATTGGTTGTGTTTTACAAGCATCCTCTTACCAGATGATCCATCAGGAAAGATCCTTGGTATTTATTTACTCAAAGAAAAGTTCGGGTCTGCATAGAAATTTGTACATGAATGTTTATAGCAGCTTTATTAATGATTGTTGTAAGCAATTAAGATGTATCTCAGAGGGTTAGTGGATAAAGAGGGAAACCCAAGCAACAGAGTATCATTCTGTGTTAGACAGAATTGTGCTACCAAACTATGAAAGAAAAGAAAACCCTCAGGGAAATCTTCAAAGTAAAATACTGAGCAACAGAAGTTCGTCTGCAAAGGATAACATCTGTATCCAAGCCTATGGCATCCAGAAAAGCTACAGCTGCAGAGATGGTAAAGGCACACTGCTTTCGGGTCAAGGTGGGAAAGTGGACTACAAAGAATTTGACGACAGTGGAAATGCTGTGTGGTTCCATTATGGTGGATAATTACTACTCATTTCTTCAGACTCCAGAATGCACAATGCCACGAGTTAAGCACAACTTGAACTACGGATTTTAAGTGAACTGTGGATAATTATGTGTCTTCATTCTGAAGGAGAATATGGATAATGGCGGATGGAGGCTGAGCAGGTTGGGGATGGAGCACATGGCATTTGAGCACTCTATCATACTATCAATTTAATTTTAATTGCTCTAAAATAGTCTTCTAAAAATGCTGTAAGAAAACCCTTTCCCTGTTGTCAAAAGTGCCGTGGAAAAGATGGCCTTCTTACCAGAAAGGAGAGATTTCACCTTCAACCCTCTAGCTCCATGTAAGTAGCTAGCAAGAGTCTGATTCTGTTCAGAGAGATCAGGTGTCCATGTGTGCCCATACCTCCATCAGGGTAATAACAGCACTCCATTTTCTACTGAGCCTACAGAGCTATGAAATACCAGTGATGAATAGCACCTCCACAGTCATACCTCTACTTCCCTCCCCTCTGGGAGGGTCTAGAGGTGAACTGAGCTTGAATCTCAGTCAAAGGTATAAAGGAAAGTCATTGCTCCCCTTTCTTCAAGGAACCATCACAAGAAGGTTGTATCAGTCAGGATTTGATTTTTACCAAAACGGTCTTAGTATGACCCTTCAAGAAATGGAATGGAATGTCCTGACATTACATCTTACCATGGATACTGGTTGTTAAACAGAAAACTGAGTACTATGCAAAAACTTGTAATTTAAAAAATGTTCAGAATATGTATAAAAAATAATTAACCCATGAACTGAAAAAGACCCACACCAATGACAACCTATGCTGGAGAAGATGTGGAGTAAGGGGAACACTCCTCCATTGCTGGTGGGAATGCAAATTTGTGCAACCACTTTGGAAATCAGTGTGGCAGTTTCTCAGGAAACTGGGAATCAACCTACCTCAGGATCCAGCAATACCACTCTTGGGAATATACCCAAGAGATGACCAACCATACTACAAAAGCATTTGTGCTACTATGTTCATAGCAGCATTATTTGTAATAGCCAGAACCTGGAAACAACCTAGGTGCCCCTCAATAGAAGAATGGATCTAGAAAGTGTGGAATATATACTCATTAGAATACTACTCAGCGGTAAAAAATAATGACATCTTTAATTTTGCATGCAAATGGATAGAAATAGAAAACACTATCCCAGACCCAAAAAGACGAATATGGCATTGAGCCTATAGTTTGTGATCCTAGAGAAGCTAAATAATAAGGTGAACCCAAAGAAAAGCATATACAGATCCTCCTGGAAATTGGCAGCAGACAAGATCTCTGGGCAAAAGTTGGGAGCATGGGGGTCGGGGTGGGGGGAAGGGGAGAGGGGGAGAGAGAAGGGAGAAGGGGAGGATTGGGGAGAGCTGGGGGAGTGGGATGGTTGAGATGGAGGAAGGGTGGATATTGGAGCAGGGAAGAAGATATCTTAATTAAGGGAGCCATTTTAGGGTTGGCAAGAGACTTGGCTCTAGAGGGGTTTCCAGGTGTCCAAAGGGATGTCACTACCTAGGTCCTTGGGCAGTAGGGGAGAGGGTGCCTGAACTGGCTTTGTCCTGTAGCCACACTGATGAATATCTTGAATATCACCATAGAACCTTTTTCTGGTGATGGATGGAGATAGAGACAGAGACTCACATTGGAGCACTGGACTGAGCTCTCAAGGTCCAGTTGAAGAGCAGAAGGAGGGAGAAGATGAGCAAGGAAGTCAGGACCGCGAAGGGTTCGTCCACCCACTGAGACAGTGTGCCTGATCTAATGGGAGCTCACCAAATCCAGCTGGACTGGGACTGAACGAGCATGGGATCCAACCGGACTCTCTGAATGTGGCTGCCAATGGGGACAGACTGAGAAGCCAATGATAATGGCACTGGGATTTGATTCTATGCATGTACTGGCTTTTTGTGATCCTAGTCTGCTTGGATGCACACCTTCCTAGGCCTGGATGGAGTGGGGAGGGCCTTGGACTTCCCACAAGGCAGGGTACCCTGCCCTCTTAAGACTGCAAAGGGAGGGGGGAGGGTCAGTGGGGGAGTGGGAGGGAAATGGGAGGAGGGGAGAAGGTGGAAATTTTGAATGGTATTATTTATAAAGCAAAAATAAATGTTTGAAAAAAAGACCCACAATATGAATGAGTAACAATGATCAATGGGCCTTAACATGAAAATGATTTTGTGTGTTGGCATTATTTGATGAGAATTTGAAAACTTCCACCTTTAAAATGTTCAACAAGAAATTACCAGTACATCTGAGGTTAGTAAAATAGAAAAATTTCAGCAAAGTATCTAAAGTTATAAAAAAAAATAACCAAATGGAAATTGCACACATGAAAATAGACAAATAAAGGTTAGGTAACCCACTGAATGGGCCAACAGAGTTGAGATGAAAGAAGACAGAAGTAATAAATATTCATAGAATCCATCCATTCTGAGCAACTTCCTGAGGGAAAGTCACCTATGAAAAGAAAAACTAGTCAAAGAAACAGAAGCAAATGAGGAAGAAGTATAGGAAGAGGAGGAAGAAGTAAGAGCTTAGGAACCTACAGGAACAGTAACAAAAGATCCAATATCTGTGTCACCAAAGTCCATAATGATAGGGGAGAGCAAACTGTAAGTTAAGAAATAGTAGTAAAATTTGAAAAATTTCAGAAACAATAAGAATGCAGACTTAAGTATAAAAGAGAATCTCGGGCTGCAGAGATGGCTCAGAGATTAAGAGAACTGACTGCTGTTCTGGAGGCCCTGAGTTCAATTCCCAGCAACCATATGATGGCTCACACCCATTGTAATGAGATCTGAGATCTGGTGCCCAGAACACTGCATACATAATAAATAAACTTTAAAAACTTAAAAAAAAGAATAGTTCTAAAAAAAATTAAAAAATAAAAAAAAGAGAATCTCAAACATAAATTCAAACCAAGAGAACTTAGAATTAAACTTCTGGAAACTAAAAAGCATGCCAAAACTCTGGAGAACAACTGGGCGAAGTAGCACATTACTTCCGAAGGCATACCAATTCAAATGACAAGGTGCTTTTCTCCGGGAACCACAGCGAGCAGGAGGAAGTAGCACAACATTTTTCAAGTGCCGAAAGAAAAGAACTGTCAACCTCAAATTATACATCTGGCAAAAATATCCTTCAGTAATGAAGGGGAAATTAAGATATTCTCAGATGAAGGAAAACTAAGAGATATTGTTGCTAATGATCCCATCATTAAATAATGCCCAAAGGAAGTTCTCTAAACAGAGAGGAAATGATAACAAAAGAATGTCAGAAACTTCACAAAGGAGAGAAGAAATTTAGGACAGGTGAAAATAGTGATAATATAATGAACTATTCTTTCTCATGAGTTTCATACATCATATCCAATGAATGAAGAGAAACCTCTGACACCATTTCTTCTGATACTCAGTGTGCATACAGGAAATAGTAAAGACAATTGATACAAAGTAAGGAAGGTACCATGACCTGGGTGCAAGTAAAATTTCTATATTTTAGTAAAACTGATAAAATATCAATGGTAGGCTATTATAAATTCTTTATGTATATTACAATAATCA
This sequence comes from Dicrostonyx torquatus, assembly GCA_028555095.1. Lineage (NCBI taxonomy): Eukaryota > Metazoa > Chordata > Mammalia > Rodentia > Cricetidae > Dicrostonyx > Dicrostonyx torquatus. The sequence continues at coordinate 555,748 of JAQHUG010000281.1, read as the reverse complement.
CCAATTTAATTATACAGAGTTATCTAATAATAAAAATGGAACGCTCCAAGACACTCCAATTGGAGCTTGTCCTCTTCTTGGCAAAACCGGCCTCTGGGCAAGGAACTGCCCATACCTCAACTACTGACAAAATACATAAAA
>JAQHUG010000281.1:542496-552907 GCA_028555095.1 Dicrostonyx torquatus | reverse complement strand
GATCTTAATTAGAGAAAAGGGGGAGATGAAGGGGTGTGGTCCCTTGGCCTGTGGCCACACCCTGCTGCCGCCCCCAAGGGTGGTGCCCATTATTCAGGAGATCTATAAGTGCTGGAGATCCAGGCGGGAAGCCCTCTCTGCGTGGATCGCCGACCTGTCTGGTTTGTCTGCATCTACAGAGGAGCCCCCTTCCGGTATTGTACCCTTGCCCTTTCCCAAATAAATCTTTACACTATCACTACAGTAAATGTAAATTTTTCTTTTAACAATAAAAATTAAAAAAAATCTAAATAGAATCCTAAAATATGTTTAAGTAAGTGAATCATGAGAATGACAGGAGAGAGAACAAGATGGGGGAAAAGAGAGACTATAGAAAGCAAAGAATAAACACAATAAATTATCACTCTTAAAGGGGGAACACTTAAACAATTATCTTGTGTTCATATGGTTTAAACACATCTCTTAAAATGTTGAAATTAATAAATTATTTAAATAACAGGTATGTTTCATAACAAGATATTCTAAGTACAAAGCATAAATAAGTTGAAAGTCAAAGTAAGGCAAATGTACCATGCAAATAGTAGTTTTACAAAGGCAGTGGCATTACTATTAATATAATTAAAAGGCCAGAGCAAGGGAAAATATTGGAGAAGACATGATAATCATAAGTATGCACACCTGAAATAACAGGAAGTATTTATATTTTATTTGTTTATTGTTTAGACAAGATACTGCTATATAGTCTGATAGGCCTAAGTACTCCAGGTTAGCCTCAAACCCACAATCACCTGCCTAAACTTTATAACTGCTGGGGTTACAAGTGTGCTGCCCCATTATGCCCAGCCCACAGGTACTCAGACGACATGAAGCAAACACTAAATGAGGCAAAAGGACAAAATCCACAGTTGTAGTTGAATCTTCAGCACCATACTCTTCAGCAAAAGTTACATTCCCTGGCAGAATTAAAGATGAAGACATCAACAATACTTGATCAGCGAAAAGTATCTAGATGGCACAGGACAATCTGCCCACTAAAAGATACCTGTTTGATTCATGGGGTCCATAGAAACACATGAAGATAGACCACATCTGGATTCCTGAAACACATCTCAGACAGTTGTTTGGAATGAAATTACACAATGTGTGTTCTCTTATCACAATGTCCTCTAATCAAACTGAAAATCAATACTAAGCAAACATTTTCAAGTGTCTCTTAATATTTGGAACTTAAATAATACACTTCTAAGTGTACTAAACTAAAGTTAAGTAGAAATGAACACGCAACTGATAAAAATATGTGGTATACAGTTAAAGCTGCATTGAAGGGTAGATGTGTGGTACTAATGCATATATCAGGAAAGAAATAATAAGCAGTGCAAAATAAATCCAAAGAAACAGAAGATAAGGGATAATAAAGATAGACTAAGGATCAATGGAACTGGACATGGGAATGTAGAAGAGCACCTAGTATGCAGTACCTTCAGTACCACATCAAAGTGGGTGGAGTACCACACATCTGTAGGGCAGAGCCAGGATGATAAACGTTATCATCGGCCCTGTATGAGGTGCATGAGACTCTGTCTCATCCTTCTGTCTCTCACCCCTTCAAAATGAAACAATAGAGAGAAATATTGACAAATGAGCCTCGTCATTCCTGGAAGCTTCCCCCCTACTGGTTATCCATCATCCTGCTGTAAGCTGTTATGTATAATCAATAGTCTTACCCATATCTGGTACTGATCACTGGCTAAGTCATAGACCCTAGGGGAAAGGCTACTAGCATTATTCTAAGTGGACACAGCATGAAACCATCTCCCCAGTTCTTATCTTTATACCTACAAATTAATGGCTCTCATCCCTTTTCAGGGAAGAGTTGGTAGTAGTGGTGGTGGTAGTAGTAGTAGTATATGGCGATTAACACAGAGAACCACAATTGTTCAATGTGCAGAAAATAAGACACTTCAACTTTAAATGGGTATCTACATATTATATTATATTATATCATATTCTTCATCCAAAGGCTTAAGGATCATTTTAGAAGAGAGACCAGAAAGAGTTAAGATCCAGAAATAATAGATATCTGAAGTGAGATTATTTGCTGGAAATGTCAGGAAAGTCCCATACATGAATGCATGTGTAAGACCTGCACAAGAACAAACTCGTCAAAACCCTAGTATGCACTGGAGGCCAATGCCATAGCTCTAGCTGAGGGGCTATTGGCAACTGATGGCTGCCATAGAAGGAACAGTCAGGTTGATTCTGGCATGCAGACCCTGAGAAGCTACCGAGTGGCCTGCAGATGCTTCTACAGCCCATGTCACACAGGAAGTACCACGTGACCTCAGTGAATTTGAACTAGAACATGTCAAATGGCAAGGAGAAAGTGCTGGAAGGACAGAGAAGAATATAGATGGGGACTTGATCTAAACACATTATATGCGTGCATGAAATTCTCAATTCTTTTAAATGCTAGTTTTCTGGAAAGAACAATAAAACTGACTTCTAGTAAGAGTGAATTGCCAATATCAGAAGTACAAAGAATATCAGTTACAGACCTTACAGAGACCACAGGATAAAGGAATATTATCCAAAACTTTACATATATAAATTTGAAAACTTAAGATGAAATGGACCCTTTCCTTCCATGCAAAAATTACCAAAACAGATCACTTCAATATCTCTATAATTTTTAAAGAAATGTAATTCATTCATGAGAAACACCTCCCAAAGTCTTCACACCTAAAAGGTTTAATTGGAGAATTCTACAATAAAGAACTAATAACTCAATACATTTTCTTCTGGAAAACAGAATAGGAGGGAAGATTTCACAGTCAATTTTTATGCAATTAGGTATTAACATGACGTGAGAACTCAAGACAGAACAAAAAGGAAACTACATCTTGAAATGCTCTGTGAATGTGTGTGTGTGTGTGTGTGTGTGTGTGTGTGTGTGTGTGTATTTCTTTATAGAATTAACTAGTGCCAGGGAGATGGATCAGTGGGCAAAATACCACAGAAGCCTGATGACTTGAGTTCAACCTTTAAATCCCATCTAAAAAGCCAGATGCATCTGTGCACATCTGTAATCCCACACCCCTATGGCGTGATGGGAGATGAAGACAGGACAATCAGCTAGAAGCTCACAGGCCAGCTAGCCTGGAGTACCTGCACAGCAGAAACAAGAGCAGAGACCTTATCTGAATAAGGAGGAAAGGGAGAACTGACTCCCAAACACTATCCTCTGATCTCCATACTGGCGCTGTGCATGCATTATGACTGCACTTACACACACACACACACACACACACACACACACACACACACACACAGAGAGAGAGAGAGAGAGAGAGAGAGAGAGAAGCAACACACACAAATAAATATATAAATAAGTAGAAACCAGTAACTATAAATAAGACAACATTAGTAAGCAATCTGAATCTTGAGCAAATAAATTTATAGGTAAAAACAATTAAAAAAACCTTCCAGACCTAGATGGTTTCACTGGAGTATTGTACCAGATATTTATAGAAAAATTAGTACTACTTTTCCACAATCACTACCAGAAAGAAATGACCAGAGGGGCTGGAGAGTTTAATCGGTGGTTAATAGTGTTTACTGCTCTTGCAAGGTCCCTGGTTTAATTCGCACATCCATATGCTGGCTCGCAACTCTCTGTAACTCCAGTTCGAAGGGATATGCTTTCCTCTTCTGACCTCTGTGGGATCCTGCATGTACATGGTGCATATAAAAATACTCTAGTACACACGTACTCATAAAACCCATAAAACACTTCCTTCCTCCTTTCCTTTCTCTCTCTCTCTCTCTCTCTCTCTCTCTCTCTCTCCCTCCCTCCCTCCCTCCCTCCCTCCCTCCCTCTCTCTCTCTTTCTTTCTTTCTTTCTTTCTTTCTTTCTTTCTTTCTTTCTTTCTTCCTTTTTTTGTTTTTTTGAGACAGGGTTTCTCCCTGAAACAGTCCTGGATATCATGGAACTCACTCACTCTGTAGACCAGGCTGGCCTCGAACTCAGAGATCTGCCTGCTTCTGCCTCCTGAAATTAAAGGCATGCTCTTTACCAAAAAAAGAAATGTTGGGAATATCTTCCAACTCATTTTACAATGCTGATACCAAAAGTAGATGAACATACTGTAGAAAAAGAAAATTATAAATCAATATCTTTTATGCACTTAATTTTAAAAAATCAACGAATGCTAGCAAATCAAATATAAGGTAGTAAAAAAATGGTCCATAGAACGTAAAACTTACTAGCAATACTGTAAGGCTCTAATACTCAGAATGTATCAAGATTCTTTCTATTTGTTAAAGAATTGAAGGACAACTCAATTTTAAAATGGATAAAGTCTGAACAAACACTTCAAAGAAAATATGCAAATGGATAACAAACACACAAGAGATGCTCAACATTATCAGTCGACGAAACTGTAAATCAAAACTACAATGAAATAGCACTTCATATTTACTCAAGTACTACAGGTGTTGACGAGGATGTTGAAAACCTGGAATGCATTGTTGGCAGGATGGTAAAAGTGGTACAACTACTTTGGATTATAGTTTGGCACTTCTTCAAAGTGTTAAACAGTTACTATGTAATTCACACGTCTCTCTTCTAGGAATGTACCCCAGGGGCATGAAAACATATATCCACATGAAAGATTGGACATGAATGTTCACAACAGTTTTAGTCACAACAACTAAACTGTGGTAACTAATTTCTACCAACGGAGTGGAAAGACAAACTGAATTTGATGTGGGAGGTGATCTCTGCTGTGAATACATTTTATTGCCATCGGTTAATAAAGAAGCTGCTTTCAGCCAATGGCTTAACAGAGTAAAGACCGGCTGGAAGAGATAGAGAGAGAGAGTAAGCGGAGTCAGGGAGATGCCATGTAGTCGCCCACAGGAGACAGATGGGCCAGAACCTTGCTGGTAAGCCACAGCCATGTGGTGATACACAGATGAATAGAAATGGGTTAATTAAGATATAAATGTTAGCCAGAAATACGCTTAAGCTATTGGCCAAACAGTATTGCAATTAATACAGATTTTTGTGCGATTATTTCCAGAGTCTGGGAAGCCGGGAAAGAAACAAGCAGCCTCCCTGTCAACATGAATTTTACTCACATTTGGAGAAAATAAAACATTAAAGGAGTTGCTTTAGTGGGTAATGTATTTGCTGTACAAACCTGAGGACCCAAGTTTGATCAGCAGCACCTGACATGGAAAGATGGCCATGGTGTCCTAGGCAGGTGGCAACAGGTAGATCACTGGAAGTTGCCCAGGTTCCAGAGAGAGGGAGACCCTGTCTCCAAGAGGAAATTACCACCTGAGGAAGAACCCAAATGATGATGTCTTGCCTCTGTGCTCGTGGGCACATGCTGCTGTACAAATATGAACCAACCACACATGAGAACAACAAGGCTCAAAAAATAGGAGTAAGAACTAATAAATCATGCAACCTGGATGCATCTTGAACATATTAATAGCCCAAGGCAATCAACCATGAAAGTTGGCCTATTATTTGGGAGAAAATGGGGTGAAGGTCTTTAGCCTGGGTGTGAGGAAATGCTTTCTGTGAGTCAGTGTCCCAGAGTGCTAACAGAAAAGGATGTTCCTTAAGTACACGAAAAGCCTTTTGCAGCTGACCATGCCGCATGCCTTGAATTCTAGCACCGGATAAGTGAAGACAAGAGAATCATGAGACCTTGTCTCAAAATGGCAGGCAAGCAAGCAAACAAAAACCTTTGGCATACCATGGAAAACAAGTATCCAGAACAAACAAATTTAGAAAATTACTTCTAACAAATATTGCAGATAAAAACCCAATTATCATCACCATACAAAGTCTTAAAATTGAGGATATAAACTCCCGAAAAAAATCAATAAGAAAAGGAAGAAAAGACTTTAACAGATAATGCCCATACAGAAAATATCAAAAGGCTCTTAAGCATATGAAAAGATGTTCCAAGTTACTCATAATTAGAAAAATGCTAATTAAACTGCACTGAGATATCATTTCTCACCTATCAGATTTAGAAAAAATAAAAACTATAGCAAATGCTTTGATGGTGAGGCTTTGGGAAAAGAAAGAGACACTCTCACGGATTGCTGGAGGGAATTGGGCAACGCATACCAAAACTTCATTTGTTTTTACATTTCGACACACTTGTACTTTGTTATTATTACACCTATAAAAATTGACCCTGAAGATACAGCCGCAACAGTATGAAAAAATATATAGCCCAGCGTCTTCTTGAAGCAGCAGAAGTGCAAACTATTGGAAACAACCTAAGATCCCAACAGCCAGGCGTAGTTCACGGCAGCTGTCAGGAAAGATGGAAGAAGACTCCTGCGCACCGACCTAGGATGCTCGCTAGGTCATGTCTTCAAGCGCAAAAGTAAAGCCGAAAAGCGTTTCTGAGGTTCCGTGTTTCATGAAAGCAAAAAATCTGGTTTAGAAAATACACAAATGCGTCCATTTGTGCTAAAAGGGCATGGGCGGAAATGGTCACGTTAGCTAACTAAACTGGATGAGTAGAATGAGCAGGAAAGGATAGAGGTAATGCATGTTTTTGTGGATTGCCTGTTGCAATTTATTTCTCACTTCTTGTACTGTGTTATTAATTCATGCACATGCCCCTCATAGAATTAACAAAGGTACAGAAAGCAAAAGGAGTTCAATCTTAAACAAACTAAATCCTGTTTTTTTTTTTTTTTTTTTTTGTCTTTTTGTTGGTGGTGGTGCATTTATTTTGCAAGAGAATGTCTTTGTTTTTAGGGAATTGTCATTAAAATATTTGGGGAATAAAGGAGCATTATGTTCATAATTAGCTCTCCCAATTCAGAGAAAGGAGTATGTGTGTGCACACGTAGGTGTATGTGTTGTGTTTGTACAGGAGGGCTGATAAAAGAGAAAGAAAATATGGAAAAATCTTAATAGTTGACAAAGTGGCTTGCTGGGAGTGAAGAGACAGAGACCTAGCTCAGGTAGGTTTGTTTACAATGATGGACTGTAGAATCATAAGCTAAAGACATTGTGTGTGCGTGTGTGTGCGTGTGTGTGTGTGTGTGTGTGTGTGTGTGTGTGTGTGTGCTGATATTGGAGCCTGTTAACAGGCTTCCACACAAGCATGGGTTAGCAATGCTGAAATGCCCTTCTATGTACGCTAGGATTTACTGAGCAAATATGCTATGGATAACAGCAGAGATTTCTCACTGTTTACGAAAGGAATTATAAAAATGGAAAGAGGAAAGGCAGAATGAACTTTGCTATGGAATTGGAATTTAGCGGAGTGAATGTGAGCTCAAAACTCCTAGGTAGGTAGATAAGTAGGCCTTACAAAGTTACGATTTGATTGAAATTATCTCGTAGCCTGGTGGACTGAGAGGATGCTGAGGCACCTGTAGGATTGACCATGCATGCAATATCTGCATTAATGTTTCTAAATACTAGTATTTATTTAAAAACTAAGATTCCCTAGGAAAATGGGTGATTTTCAGAGCTAATGTAGGGAAAAGTAAGAACAAACTGGGCCTGGTGTCTTGTAGTTGAAATGAAGGTGATGCTCAGATGTTTAGCTGCTGATTAGACAAAAAGATATCCAAGCTAATTTGAAGGGGCTCTCAAGAGCCCAAACTGTAGCAATCTGAGAAAAATAAATTATAATAAAGGTTCATAGCTCATCAAATAAGGATACAACCCCTCAAATATAATAACAACAATATATGAATAAATATATTTACTTACGATATGGGAGGGTAAGGCCTTTCTTATAGTAGAAAGCAAAACAATAAATACAGACAAGGTGATGGAATGAAAAGTTCAGTACTGTAAACTTTCCTCAGGCATGGCCATCAAGTGATGCCGAACTCGTGGGGAAAAGAGAGAGGAGAAAGTAACAAGATACCAACATGGCCTTGAGTATATTTTTGTCGCCAGGACACTCCTTACTGCAAGGTGAAGCAACAGTGGAGGCACAAGGAAGACATGACTTTAACCAAGTCATCGAAGTGACTATTACCAACAATGACAGCCAGCAACCTGACGCGCCCCCTGCTGTGGCGCACTAAGGGGACACAGCATTACTTTTCTGTGACTCCTGACAAAAATCACACAGTCCAAATCTAACCAGGAGGAAACAGCAGACAACAAACCCAAATGGAGGGACATTCTGTGAAATGAGCAGTCTGTACTCTCCAAATACATCAGTGTTTCAAAACACCAAACCAAACTGAGCTATTGTCCCAGATTGAAGGAGACTGAAGTCACAGCCAATTGCACTGCATGATCCTAGACTTTCTCTTAGGCTTTAAAAGTTTTATTAGAACAACTGGAAAAACCTGCTTTGTTTTGTTTTTAAGTTTCACAAAAATATTTTTGTTTCATGGTTCTGAAAACTGGAGAGCTATTGGAGGTACATTTGCAGTAAGAACTGGCCTCTTGGTTCACATAGAGCAGTCTACTTGGCTTTTCTTATGGAAGAAGACCCCAGGGGGTTTATTGGGTCTGCTTTATAAGAACACCAATACAATTCATGACAATTCTATCACAATGACCTAAGCACCTATCAAGCATGTCACTTCATCAATTTTGGGGTTAAGAAATACATTTCTTAAAGTAAGGTATATTCTCTGACATCCTAGGATTCCCAGCAAGTCTATGTCAGGGTTTAATCTACAAAATCTTAACAAAGCTTCCAGATTGCATCCTTTAGAAAAATTAGCACCAATATCAGAGTTCTGATTTTGATCAACATCCTGTGCTTCTGTGGGATAATTCCTTTTGTTTTTAGGATGTGTGTGTGTGTGTGTGTGTGAGTGATGTATGTATGTATGTGTGTGGATGTATGTATGTATGTATCTGGGGGTCAAAAGAACAGTGTGTTCACAATTTGTTCTAATACAAGTTTGAGAAAGTAACGTGTATGTAAGTGTGGTTTGTCTATCTGAGGTGGGTAAGATATAAAGAAAATATGCCAAAATCTTAACTCCTTAGAAACAAAGTGGTTGGTATTCAGAAATTATTGCAATTATTCTTTTTGTGTGTGTGTGGATGTGATGTGCTGATAATGTAACCCAGAACTTTACACATGCTAGCCATTCCCCTATCGATGATGATGATGATGAGAGTGATGACTAAGGAAGTCTGTATTCATGTCAAATAACAAAAATTAAATCAATCATAAAAGCTTACAAATGACCATTCAATGCCCCAGAGGTAAGGTGTAAAGGGCAAAGGGTAAAGACCTTTGGGTTCATGCTCAGAAAATATTCTCGCTTGATAAATGACTGTCTAAGAAGCAAGAGTACAGGAGTTTCCAGGTACATGTTGGCATTAAGAACATAGTAACTGCCAATTGGATCGCTTTCAAGTCAAAACTGGACAATGGACCCACTACCAATGCTCTTTAAAATCTCAATCAGTGTGGTAGATGCCAGCAACTCTATTGAACGCTCTCCAGACCCACCCCATATAAGACAGAAAGCCTATGAACCAGACAACTGCCTTCAGGTAGAGATACCTGCGGGGATGCATATGATGTAACAAAGGATGAAAGGATGAAGTCATGAAGAACAGGTAGATGATGAGAATGAAGCTGTGAAGGGCTATTAAATATCCATGCAAAAGAACCTATGCAAATTAATGGTAAGTAGTAAATTAATAGGCTTAAAAATTCTAAACCATTAAACACAGAACCACCCTATAAAGGGCAGTTGATTAGAGACATACAAAAATGAGGACATCTAACCTGAAGTGTGTTGTCTAATAAATTTGTCACTAACTTCATGCGCTTATTAAAGATTTAAAATCTAGCAAGTCCCAAATGACTTATGCTGTAAAGGTAAAACACACTAGAATGCAACGACATGATAATAAGAGTATACAACATTTTATTAATTATGTGATTACATGCCAAATACTTTAGATATGTTGGGTCAAATAAAAATACATCATTTGAACTAATTCAATCTGCTTATTTTATGGTTTTGCAGCTTAAATTATTTCTATTGGACAGCACTCTGGTTTCACATTTGGTTCCAATCTTCCTCACTAAAGTCCTTGAACATCGTTTTGAAAAGCTCACCCTCCTTGGCACTCCTCAGCTCCCTTGATTTCTGTTCCTTCAAGACACTTGTCATCTTAGACACTATCCATCTCACTTCTGGTTTTGTATATCATTGTCTGTCTCTCCTATTGAACTATTTTTATGTGTTACCTTTCTGCTTTGTTCACGCTTGTATCTCTGACATGCCATTCATTAGCATATTTATTTTCACAGTGGTTACTAAATAGCTCATGGTCCATCCACCCATCCATCCCATCCATCCATCCACCCATCCATCCACCCATCCATCCCATCCATCCATCCACCCATCCATCCACCCATCCATCCCA
>JAQHUG010000281.1:522630-542342 GCA_028555095.1 Dicrostonyx torquatus | reverse complement strand
ATCCATCCACCCATCCATCCACATCTTTTGTAATGCCTGTACATACTAGACACATAAAAATCTTTTGCTGAATCTATTTTTCTAGACAACTTTTGGCCAGTTTGAATGGATTACATTAGCTGGGGCTCCACTTTCATACCACATGCTCCTTCTTTGTTCTTCTCATGGAAGCAAAGAGGCAGCCTGAAGCCCGTCCCACTGTGGACAGGAGGAAAAGGGAACACATTTTTTTTTGTTGTTGTTGTTGAGGCCAGTCATCAGGAGTTAGTTCAGTGAATGACAGCATTGCATACTTACGAATGTATCTGCCCAGATATTTACCTTCCTGTTGCAGAAACATCAAAATGTAGCCCTGGAGAATGGCTTAGTGGGTACTTGATAAACAGGTGTGTTTTTAAGGCTTGTGGAGGTAGACAGATATCCCCCCCCAACATCTTCCTCTTCCTCTATCGCTTGCCAACTTACTCTTTGAGATAGAGTTTCTCACTGAACATGAAATTCAAGGTGGCCAGTGAAAGAGGAAGAGAGCTGATGTTGACCCCAGGCCTCCACACACAAGCATGAGTGTGCGTATGTACCCACATGCATATACACATACATAAAGATAACCATTGGCAGGCCCCACTGCTGGTCAAATCACATCCTCTAAATAGGGGGATTCAATATAACAAGAAAAATCACCCCCGGATTCTCCCTCACTGTAGTGCTAGACTGGTGGAGCTCAAAGAGAGCACGGCCACACAATGAGCCGGCGAGGCTGGACTCAGCTCACAGGCCACTTCCTCCCCAAGCCCAGAGTTTCCTGACTCTACCCTCCACCCAGTCCACAGCAGTGGGGGTGCGTAGGCTGAAATAGGGAGGAGCAATCCTAGAGCTAGTGCCAGTGCACAGAAGAAATGGGTGTATTTGGTGAGCACCTCATGAACTATAGGTGGCCAACACAGTTACATGATTAAGAGAGCACACAAAATAAGGCTGAGCACTGTGAGTGCAAAGAGTTGAGAAACTAAAAGCTTCTTTTAGACAAGACAAACTGTTACTCATTACAAAAATAAGGGTGGGGTTGCTTGGGGTTGTTTTTTCTTTCTCTAATGAAAATTAGAAAACACGAAGTCAAACCTAAAACAGCCATCTGTTTAAAATGAAATAATTTCAAATAACAAGCCCCTAGAGACCACCCCCCCCCATTATTCATAAAATCTGTTTTATCTGAAATTGGGCATCGGTACAAGCCCAACAAAATTCAATATTTACTGTTAGCTGAAAACAACTCATGGGTGTCAGGGGAAGAGGTGAGGGATAAAAATTCCTTCCCGATAAGCTACTGTTTGGTTGCTAGAAAGAAAACCCTCGCAGTCCTGTATTCTGTGGACTGCAAGCCCATTTGTAGTGGGGACGCTAAAGGTTTCTTCTGTTGGTGTTTAGGAACTATGGGTGTTTTGCAAGATGGGACTCTTGAGGCCTGAGCTAGTTTGGTGTCTTGTAACTTGCTGGATAGCCCTTGGGAGGTATGGAGTATTTTTCAGCTCCAGTATCCTCACTTGCAAAAATGAGAAGTCTTTAAGGGAGTTTCCCGTTTTCGTATTCTTTGGCCATTTATGAAGAACTGCCAATGTTCTGTCTTTAGCCAAACCTCTAGAACTGCTTTCCTTTAGCTAACTGTCTCCATGCCCTCCTACCCAAACGAAAGTAAAACACCCCTATGCATTCAAGTCTTTGGTAATCTAAGACAATTGATCATTATGTCACTTTCAAATATTTTAAGCACTTTCTATCTTAATGTGCTACCCCATCATAGAATACCATGGCTAGGGGAGGGCTTTGGAGTCCCTTAGTTCATTCCTATTCTGTACAAATGAGGAAACTGAGGCCTATGAAGGGGACGGGGCTGGCCTTAAGTGTCCTTAGTTGACATGAGAGAGGACCCTGGAGCACAGGTGGCTGGGTATTCTTCTCACTACAGCACTGGGGGCTTCTCCCAGCCTCATGTACGTGGTACCAAACCAGTGCATCTTTACAAGGGCAATGGCCCAACTGCCACACCTTATGGTTTACAAATCACTACTATTTTGTTCAATTACATGATGCTATCTCAAGTTGCTAGGTGAGATCTGCTTTCAAGTAACTGGCATGATTCCCCCTTCCAGATTAAAAATGAAAGTAAGTCTGAGACACTCTGCCCTGCAACCCAGTATTAATACTCATATCTAATATGCTCTATACTTAACCACCTAGACCTCACACAAATCCAGCTGGACCAGGACTGAATGAGCATATGACCAAACCGGACTCTCTCGATGTGGCTGCCAATGGGGACTGACTGAGAAGCCAATGATAATGGCACAGGGACCTATCGCTTCTGCATGTATTGGCTTTTTGGGAACTTATTCTATATGGATGCACATCTTCTTAGACCGAGATGGAGGGGGAAGGGCCTTGGGCTTTCTACAGGGCAGGGTATCCTGCCCCATCTCAAGGAAGCAGGGGGAGGGCAGTGTGGTAGTGGGGGAGCAGGAGGGCCTGTGACAAGGAGAGTAAATGTAAATTTTTCTTTTAACAATTAAAAAAAAGAAAAAAGAAAAGAAAAGATAGAATGGGCAAAGGCACATGCAATAGCGACTGGGGGAGGGACAGGAAGCTGGGGACCCCCATGAGTTTAATCTTGTGATTTTAGGGATCTGATTGGGCCCCAGAGCAGGCTCCTGGGAGGCTATAATTAGATAATGGCCTCATATTGTATTATTAGTGGGAAGGAAAGGACCTCGGGGCTGCCCTGCTGCTCAAGGCATGATTCCCAATCCCAAGGGAACACCTAGAAAATACATAGGCAGCTTCTGGTGCTCCCTGGGGGTGTTGAGTTCCCAATGGGATTAGTGTAGCGACACTCCTTGATGCTGCCAAGAGCTCATTTTGAGGGTTGTGAGAACAAACAACATAATCAAGCTCTTTATTCCGCGGCTGGGGCATCTCTAGAAAGAACCAGATTGTTCACTTTAATTCCAATGTCAGCACAACTATTTTAACACCAAGTGGGTCAGATTTGACTCCAAATCCCTGAAATTAATTTTAGAGTGGCAGTGAAATAAAATAGCATACTTTGAGCTTTGTTGTAACATGTTCATGCAACACACAGCAAAGAAAATGTAGTAATTAGAGGTTAAATTAATCCTTGACAGACACGCAGCTCAGAAACACTGTGCTCTCCTCCCCAAACCTAGCATAATGCATGCCAGACTTTCAGAATTAGCCTCACAAAGCATGTGATGTTGGCAATTACACCAAAACTCCTGTCCCATTTTTGAATTCCAAGGTCGGTGTTGGAACTTCCATAGACAGATATTAATGCCGAGGACTCACCGAGAATAAAACCCAAACAACATCCTGCAAGTGCCAGCAAAGACTACCCAGCAAAGCTCTCTACAGCACCGACTGGCCAACTTGAAAGCAGGGTGAGACATCATCCCGTTAGAGGCTATTGCTGCCAAGCCCCAGACTCATTATTAATTTGCAGCCTTGACTCTCAACTTGGTCCAGTCTTGCTGCTGTGACTGCAATAGGTCCCCATGATGTCCCGACCACAGCACACATAGCTACACGGGTAGATTATTTTACAGCGCAATTCAAAATGCTCCTTCTGCAGGCCCTGCATCTCCTCTTACCACTTTTGATCTGCCTTGAAAAACCACGCATCTATTCAAACTTCTGAGCAAAAGGCATCTTCTGGACATGCCTGAGAACTGGGGGCAAGTATGTGGCTACTTTGGGCAGCCTTTCTCATCTTCCTGGAAAAGCTGGGCAGCTCTCTGGGCCTCAGTCTCCCCTTCTGTAAAACCACTGGACTTCTTCTAGGTTAATCTTTCAGCAAGTGGTTCTTCAGAGCCATTGATGTTCCTTTGTTAACTCTGCATAGTGACAATGTTCAGCTTGCTAATTGGGGCCATGAAACAGGCACGCAGGCCTGTGGTCCCAATCTCCTTTACAGTCCTTTGGAACTGAGGTGCCAGTGTGCCAATGAAAGAAGTTGAGAGTTAATTTTTTTTTCAGGCTGAAATTCTAGGGGAAAAATGTGGATGGATGTGGGGCTTGGTCCAATTGCACAGAACACTCTGGATGCCCCGAAGCACTGCACTTTCTTGCCATGCCTTTAGTCCTTAAAGCCCTGCCCTCCCATCACCAGATAGAAAACACAACCCAGGGCCTGCAGACTCTCCTAACCTAGATGCTATTCTATCCAGTAGCTTTGGCCCTTTAGCTTGACCTCTAAAACCAGCAGAAAGGCATCCCTATGGCCTAGTGTCAAGGTACTCCTACAGGTACGAGAAAGGTGGAAAATGCAACGGCTGGTTGGGCAGAGCACACAGAAGGGTACCCAGAGAAAGTAAGGAACTACAGGCGGCTCTTACACTTCACAATGAAAAAGAATCACTGGCTAACTGAAGGTCAAAAGACAGAATCAGGTGATCATGGGTTAGAACTATCTCCAGGGCCTAGGCAAGGTCTTTGTCTTATGAACTAGATGGAGGAGTCAATAGGGATGTCTGGGGCTTGAAGTGATGATGGGTCAAAACAGTTCATCTGGGCTAGGAAAGTTTCATGGATTTTGCAAAGAGCTTTTTGCCTTCTTTTGCCCAAGATTGTGTCCCTAGAAGCCTTTACTCTACGGAATTCAGTGCCTTTGGCCGGGTTTCTTTCCCCAGGGGACTCTTAGATTGTAACATGTCCAATTGTTTGGAAATTAGGGAGGTCATATTTTAGGAGAAAACGTGAGGCTCCAAGGAAAAACCAAGGAAGGTCTGGGAAAGGAAGGACGGGAGAGAGAACAACTGGGGGTGGGGGGGAACAGAGAAGACAAGGAGAAGCTCAACTCAGAGCCAGCTTCAGCTCGCATTGCATCCATGCTCCAGGACTAAGAGCTCTGGACTGTAATTAGGAGCAGGACCGCACAGGACGTATATGAATATGCTGTAATGTGCTAACCCTTTCTCACCTCATGCAGACCTCCTTGATACCCAGGCCCCAGCTCCAGGAGGCCTGTTCTCTCCCTCTGCTGCACTTATGTGCACAACACTAGCAACAGATAATAAACACATACCACAACAGCGTACTTGTGAACCTTTGCTTCTCAAAGTCCTAAAGATGTTCACGGATTTGCTGTCTAAAAATTTTAAAATCATGATGGTTCCAACCAAGCTTTGCAATGCTCCTTTCTTGCCATCCAGTTGACCGGTGCTGCCTAGGTTACCCCTCCATGGTGGTGGTGGTGGGAGAGGTGTAGGGATGGGAATGGATTCATTGTGCTGATCCATAGTAACCAGTTCCTGTTCTTCCATCATTTATCTCCCTCTCCGGTGACATCTGGGTTGGTCTGTTCACACTCTCAGCATTCTCTATGCCCCAACAAACACTCAGCTGTTTTTGCTTGGATAAGGGGATTTTTTTTTCGTTACATCAATTATATGTGTATCAACATTTATGGCAGCGAGATAATTGCCAAAGAACTGAGAGGCTAAAAGGTCTTTCTTCATAACGTCCACCCTTACCAGTTATACAATCAATAGTAAAGTAACAGCAAGCAGGACAGGGGCAGATTCTCCCACTGCTGCTGAATCCTTAAAGTAGAAAATGTGTTCTTTAGAAGACAACTCCTCGGAACTGGAGGGTTAAGAAAAGGTTCAGCATCGCGCTCTGAATCCATATCCCAGTGGGTCATGTGTGTATGTGGATAGCAGGCCTTTTTGTCCTTGTAACCTTTGCCAAATAACTGCAAGGCAGCAAATCTGCTCTATATGTAATGAGTCCTCTGGAAATATGCCAGTCCAATTTCAAAGAGTTTAGATCCCGTTATCTGTAGACCAGCCCAGTGATTAGGAGGCCTGCCATCAATAGGCCCCCAGAGGGCTGGATTAGGGGTACTGGACAAGAGGCACTCTGGGCTGCCTCTCAGCCTCCTTGTCTATAACTCTAGGTTAGAAGTTCACACTTGCAAAGACATAAGAGGGGGATACTTCCCACTTTAATATTGCTTTGTTTGGCCTTCTGCCACATTTAATTCCCCTCTTTTCAATGTCTCTTAAAAATCTTAGCCCCATTCCTGTATCTAGCATACTGTTTTCCCCAATGGCAAGGCTGAACTTGATCCTTCATTTTCCCAGAAAATGACCATTTTTGTTCACAAATCCTAATACTTCAGAAACTCAGAGAGAATCAGATTCAGGGGCTAAAGGAGGAATGCAAGGACGGAGGACAAGCTTACCCATGAGCCCTCTGTTAATTAACAGAAGTTTTGTTTTGTTTTTTTTTTTAGAAAGAAAACAATGTTACCCGGTTTTTAGTCAAATCATCTGATCCACCATCTATTGTTTCAGGGAAAGAAAAATCAGAATCACTGAAACTGAAAATGGTTACTACATATGCAAAGCCCCTTTAAAATGAGTCCTACTACTACCGGGAGAACCACTCTGTTAAGATCAGTTTTTGTTCATCCCATAACCCCAAACAGTAATGGAGTTTCTGAGCAGGATTCACTAACAGGTGCATTCTCAGCCTTTAGCGAAGGGGAGAAAAGATTAAATTGCTGCTGGGTTTAAAAAAGCCTTTTCCTTACTGAAAAGGATTGGCAACAGCAAACCTCCTATCTTAACAGGCAATGAATGTGTAAGCCCCCCCCCTCAACTCCAGCAACAGGCTATTTCCTGGTTGAGTTTAAAAATTCAATGACGTTCCTGTTTCAACCCACACATCTGTGTCACTGTCAGCGTCAGTGGCAGGAAAACAGACAAAGTCACCCTTTGCTAATGATTTCCTAACATGGAATTTCCTTGTATCTTCTAAAGCCTTTCTTCCAATGCCAAACTGCCCCCCCCACCACATTGTACTGAGGAAAAAACTGAAAATGGTCCTCGCCGGAAGAGAATGGTTTTAATGGAGATCTTGTAAGGAAGCCCTTCAACTTTTAAGACGTTTTTAAAGGGAGACTAGGGGCAGCACTGCTGGTGCTCCTAACAGCAGCAGGTCCAAAACAGATACATTTCTTCCAGGCATCTGCAACTCGCAGCTCATCTCTTTCTTCCCTGTCCCTGATTCCCATCATTCTCATAGATACTAGAGGAAACAGGCACACGCTGGACACAGGCAGAGCTAGAGAGCAAGACAAGCTCCCAGAGCAGCAAAAACACTAGAGATCTGCGAAAGCACAAAACAATATAGAATCCCATCACTTTTCCCCTCTGGAGAACACCCTATTTAATATGCTACTGGTCATCAACGGAAAAGAGGGCTGTTACTTTAAGGGGGAAAAAGCTGATTAGCTGCTCTAGCTGGCAGCAAACAGCTGGTCTGTCCGGCAGGTTCAAGGCCGTTTCAGCTCCTCTCTTCTGGAGGTACCATATGTTCCATCTCGCACATCAGCACCTTTATTTTCCAGTGATCTTACTCCAGAAGAAACGCACAAAAGGGGGAGAACATAGAACCAACAGTTCACCCTTTGATAACTTTCTTATGATTTTAGATGTAATTGGGGTGTGTGGGTGGGTGGGTGGGGGTACCACTTCACCTACTACTCTAAAGACCAAAAACTGTTCAGATGACACCCTTATTCCTATGGGGGTGGAGCGGGAGAAAGACACAGAAAGGAATGCGTCGGCAGGCACTCTCACAAAGACTTCAACCCCAGATTAAGGGGGTACCAGGAGGGGTGAGAGCAAGGAGGGATCGAGAGGTGTAGGATTACTCTAGAGACCACCAGTTTGAGTTAGGTCCCACCCCTTCTTATTTGTCACTTTTTGTTCTTATCAGTAACCTTATCTTCCCAGAGGAACTTCAGGTGGAGAGAAGCCCTGAGGAGCAGGCTGACAGGATGTGAAAGGTTACTTGTAACAGCAGGCTTAACCTCCCACCCGGCAAACCCGGCTTTATCCCAAGTTTGGTGGGTGGGGGGGAAGCAGGTGTAAGGAACACAGCTTAAAAACTTGATGCTGGTGCATTTTGGACACCCCTTGTTGCCAGACCCTGTGTTTGTATCGAGACAACAGGCCAATGTGTGGTCCCTGGCAGCTTCTATGTTCACTTTCAGTTCCAGACTACTCTAGAGGTGGCCGCTGCTACTCACTTCTCACGCCTCAAACAAAGGGCACCCTGGGAGAGTTTCAATCCTGTGGAGTATGTGTGTGTGTGTGTGGAGGGGCGTACGACAGTGGGGAGCAGGAGGGAAGAGGAATATAACTAGATTACAAGGTGGTCAAAGTCTCAAACCATTACCAGTGCCTCTGCCGCCTACAGGCTCAGCAGCCACCCTAGTTTTTTTTTTTTTTTTTTGGCTGAGAGGGGCGCCCCAAAGTAAAGCGAAACCGAGGAAAGGGCGCCCCCTATGCCCAAGCCCTGTCATCACAGGGACCTGCAGCATTTGCCCACCCTGCTGAGCATTCGCCACCTCCCGCCTAGCTCCTGCCTGCTCCCAGTACAGCAGGCCAGACAGTCTTAGCTGCATGGATTTAGGGTGTCCAAGGCTGGCCGACCAAGTGCATAGAGCACGTCAGGAGCAAGAGCTTCCCGAGATTTCCCGGGCTCTTACAGAGGGTCCTCAAAATACAGACCCCCCCCCATTGCCTACACTAGCCCTCCTGTCCCAAGCGGCACGAAGCTACTTGGAGGCTGCCTCCCCCGCCCTCTGCCTCTGAGTCCCTTTCCCCTTCCCTCTCTCCAGCCTCCTGGGAAACAAAGGGGCTTTTTATAAAGACAAGAAGAGGTGGGAGGGAGGGAAGGAAAGAAGCTGTGCGGCCTCCAGGGGCCCAGAGCAGCAGTGGCAGCCAGGAAGCCCTGGTGGGTGCACGGTAGACCCCACCCGGTCAGTGGGCACCAGAGCGAGAGCCTGCGCCTGCCAAGAAATTGGGCCGAGCCGCTGTGATGCTCCCATCCACCCACCGCAGGCAGGGAACAGGAGTAGCGGCCATGGCCCCGGGCCGATGGGGGAGACATGATTCCCGCGGGGGTCTTCTCTGGAAGACCCTGGCCCTCTCCCTAGCAAACTCTTTGAGAATTGCTGAGGCTTGAGGAGACTTTGCGTCTTTGTTACAGCACGACCTGCTCTCCTCAAATAGGCTCTCTCGCCCTCACAGACAATGTCCCAGAACCGGCCTTGGTCGGCTACCGGCAAAGGGAACATTTGGCTTGTGGACGGTACTCTAAGGGGTTTCTTCTGCTGCCAAATAAGAAGGACAAGCTACCCCAGCAACTGGAACCCAATCTCCCCAGGTTCCCTAGACACTCCGTGCTCCTGCCCTTGCTCTCACACACCCACATTCGGGGTGCCCGACTCAGCCGCACCCAGCTGCAGGAGCCCAGCAGGGAGCGAATCCCCCAGATTGAGGCGCGTCTATTTGCCCAGGTTCCGATGGCTTTAGGGCCGAGTTTTTCTGTCGGGGTAATCCTATTAGTGTCTGCTCAGTCCGAATTTAATCATCGATCGGAATCAGACAGCACCGCTAGCTTTCCAGGCTTCGGACTCACTGCATCAGAACGGAACCTGGCCAAACCAAGTGGCCAAGAAAAGTATTTGGCGGCGCTCCGGGGGGCTTCCCACCCGCCTTAGGCAGAGCCTGGCGCCTGGCTCGGCCGCTGAGAGAATGCCCGGGAGCTTGGAGCGCCAATTCATGCGCAGGGGCTCTGGGAACGCTGGGTGGGAATCAGTAGGGGCTGCCTCAGGCCCCCAGTTTTGCTCCAGGCTGCTTTCATGAGGAGGAGTTGGCAAATGGGGTGGGGGAACGCGCACACCCCACACTCTGTTTCGCAGCAGCAAATTGATTTGGGGCGGGGGTATTCCTCGTCTAGTGCCCACCGCTGGGCTCGGGGGCTGGCATGGGAAGACAGAGTCTCTGGTGGCACCTTGGGCAGTGAGCGAGCGGTCCAGGGGTGTGGGGATGGAGTGGGTGCTTCCTGCTAACCCAATGGAGCCCATGGAGCCCGCGCAGCTTGCACCCCTCCATACCTTTCCTCCACGGAATGCAGCTGCCTCCACCCAGTTCTGGACTCCCCCTGGGGCGCCTAAAAGAAGGCAGAGACCAAAGACCCTGGACATTGAGACCTGCGCTCACCCCAGTTAGGCCAGTCCGAGAGGGGGGTGGCCAACCCCCAGCGCCAGGTGGGCCGTGTGCTCAGAGCAAACTTTGGGGTCTCCCATCTCACAGCATCCCGGGGCCCCGGATCCTCAAAGATGGAGACTATAAACGGGGGCTATAAGTGCACCCTGGAGTCCCTCCACCCTAGTAGTCGGACCTCCCGCATCCGCCTTCACCCTTACCGTGTTGCGGAGCTCCAGCGGCAGCCAGGGCAGAGCCAGAGGGGCGGACGGCTGCCGGCACGGGGCAGCCTACCCCCAGGCGCCCGCCGAATGGCCCAGCTGGATTGAAGATCACCCCCTGGCTAGCGGCCGGTGCCCCCGCGCCCGCCCGCCGCTCGCTGCTTCAGCTCGCGGCCAAGTTCATGCTGGCGGCGCTGCAGTGGCGGCCTCAATCTGCTCGCTCCATTCCCACCGCCCGGCTCCGCGCCGCGCGCCCGGAAGGTGGAGTTTCGGGGGTTTAAGTTACTGATAGGCATTTCTCACTGCTGTGTCACTCGGGGAGGAGGAGACACGCACGCCGCACACTCACACACCCTCACACTCACGGCGACGAGCAGCTCTGGTCTTAAAGGAGAAGCTGCGCTGCCCTGCCTGCAACCCCACCGGCCTCAAGCCTTAAAATGCAGGGTTTCCAGATCGGGATGTAGACACAAGCAAACTAAGAGCCGGTCGCTCATGGGACTTCCCAAATCCTCTAGACACTTTTTAATGGGCGAAGGAACAGCAGGCTGGATTCGCAGTGGCAACCTCATTTCTCCCTGGGGCAGCTAGGAGAGACTAGAGAAGTGGAAAGGGTGAGGGCACAGTTACCTCGAAGGCTCTTTAGGAGGTGAAGGGTGGCCTATATCAGCGAAGTCAAGGGGCTGCACTGTGCGCTGATTGGGAGAAGCAATAGCGGGGTTAGAAAGAAAGCCCAGTCAGAAGAATGGGATGGAGCCACTCCAGGGCCACAGGAGACCCTGGGCCTAGAGGAAAAGTCACACGCCTCAGGTTAACTTTTCCAGTTAGTTTCTGAACAGAGCAAGCTGGTGGCTAGTGAGCATTAAGGAAGGACAGAGAGTGAGAGTGAGCAGAAAAGCCAGCACTCAACCGTGATAAGGTGAGAGAATGTTCCAGACTTAGCCTGTGAGACTGAAGACAGAGGGTGGGAGACAGAAACCAAGAGAAAGCCGAGAGAGACAGATGGTGGTGAAGTAAACATAGAGAGGGAGACCCCCTTCTCAATCTCAACACAGCTTGACTCTGAAGCCAGTGCCGCCGCTTCTCCCTCCTCCTTCAGGTAAGGACACTCACCTGCAGTGGTAGCAGCTGCACGGTGGCGCTGGTCTCACTCTCCAAGTAATGTCTGTAGGCTCATCAGCAACTCATACCTGGATGATCAAAGCAGCCAGGAGTGATTACAGAAGGACCTAGGCTCTCAAGTGTCAGCCATTGACCTACACGCCTGTGCCCCACCCCGCCCTCGGCGCGCGAGTGCGCGCGCCTTCTCCCTCCTGGATGTCCCCCTCCTCACTCCCCCTTCTCCCCCCTCCTGTCTGTCCTCAGCTCAGAGGCTGATTGTTGTTCTCGCTGCCAGTAAGCTTACCCCGGAACTCAGGCAAGCTGGCCATAGTCTCTCTATTGCTCTCTGTCTCTTTCTCTGGGCCCAGGGCAAGCCTTAAAGACCATGCTCAAGCTTGACCTGACTAGCTGTTTATGGAGGAGTTGATCAAAGGACCAACACCTGTGGCTTTTGCAGTAGCCTGAGTTGCTTGTAAACTGCCTAGTGGGCTAGTGCCTCCTCTACCCTGGCGCCGAGGCTGGAGACTTCCATCTCTGCTCTCTGGTAGTGTGGGCTGATTCCCTTCTTCAGGGTACCCAAACCGGGCATGCGACTAACCTGAAAGATCCCTGGTGGCAGCGGCAGCAGCTGCTGCAGTAAGCGGTGGCAGCAGGGGCTGAGCACCGCAGGGAAATGTCACAATGACTCACTCCCACAGCTCGCGCTGGGCTCCTGCAGGTACCTCTAAGTAGCAATGTGCTCTTGTCTGCTTGTCCTAGGAAGGCTCAGGTCATAAAGTGGGGGGGGGCTGTAGCCCACACAGCCCCTCCTTTCATTCCCCTCCATAGCTCTAGGATATAGAACAGTGGGTGGGGGTCGACATGTCTAGAACCAACAACAACAAAAATCTCCTGGTGGGCATCGTAGGTGCTACAAAGCTGAGTTCTCCCCCTCTCGGCTTTTAACAAAGCTCTGTGGTGACCCAGCTCTGTTTGGGCACAGACTCAAGGCACAGATGCTGGATAAAGAAGGCAAGAACCATCCGATGGGTCAAGGGGTGTGTGCATGTCTCAGCCTGGTAGGAATACATTGTAGCTGGGCACAATCCTTTCTACTTTGGACCTGCAGTTGCCATCAGAGACTGTAGATCGTTAGGAGACGTCATCTAGGGTCCCTATGGCTGAGAGAGCTTGAGAGTCTCTTCAAGAATATCTGATTAAACAGAATTAAAAGGAGTAGGATAGCCAACCACCATGGAGCGCTGTTCATGGGCTCTTATCATTTAAATGTGCACTAAGCAAGAAAGGGGGAGATGGAGTTCTACTGCTGGTGATGTACCACTCAAGCCCCAAGCGTTGTATCCTCCAGGAAGGCAGTGATGAGCATTCCTCCAGTGTCTTTGGAAGGAAGCACAGATCACAGCTGTGGACCTGGCCAAAAGCTAACTGCCTGGCACTGCTAATTAAAAGGCCCCTAGCCATCTCATATTACACATGAAGTTAGCCATCGGGGAGGGGGCTTTCTCTTCACTCAACTTAGCCAGGGCCCTGCTGGGCCCCATAGTTCAAGATCTCAGCTCAAGGCAACGCACTTCTTTAACTAGGACCACCTCCTTGGAAGCTGCAATGATTCTTCTCTTTCAGCCATACTCCTCATCCAGTCCCACAGAAATTCTGGCTTCAAAACAAAGCACGGGCTCAATCTTCTCTGTGGATAACCTCTGCTTCCAGGCTCCTGCACCTCCTACTGACTCACTCCAGGAGCAAGACTGGCCAGGGTCTTCCCTCCAGCAGAGCCCTCTGCTTTCCACTGTGCAAAATGCGGTACTGACTCTGCACAAAAGCTGACAAAGCGGAAGAACTTCTGATGGCCTAGTGGGACACAGCTCCCTGCCTCCCCCATCACCATAAATCACTCCACATGGGCCTTCTGGCCCTTCTTCAACAGACTAGGTCCTTCTCACCTTAGGTCCTTTGCACTAGCTCTTCCCTAGAACTGGAATTCACTTCCCCCAGACAGCCCAGCTTTCTCATTTCCTTTAGTCTTGATATAAATGTCACCTGGCCACCCTGTGTAATGTTTCAAAGCCCTACGCCCATCTCTGGCACTTCCTTTCCCCTTCCCTTCTTTGTTTTCTCTCCAGAACTCAGCAGCAGCTGGCCTCTGTAAGTTACTACATCCCAGGAGGGCAGCCCTGGGCCTGCTTTATGCAGGCACCTCTGTGGTACCCACTCTGACTGGTGTGGCATCTCTACTTAGTGACTGTTCATAGATTCTGTTCTTCCTGGAGCTTTCTAGGGAACTGACAGAGGGGAGGCTGGCCACAGAATTGTGCATATACTCTGGAAAAGGGACATATAGCTGTCATCATGTTTTCAGGAGCTCTATGACCTAAGCAAATGTTAAGAAGGATGAAGGTCAGGCAAAGAGCTTGGTGTTAACACCACGGAACCAGCCTTAGGTCATGTGATCAAGGGTCACTGTAGCCCAGCTATCTTACAAGACCATCTTAAAAAGTAAGCAGACTGTCTTACAAGTAATCAGAGAGGCACAGTGAGTGCTCCTATCAGTTACTGTTGGAAACATGAATTCACCGTGGTTGTCATCTAGGGCACTTCCAAGGTTGATAAAGTGGGGGAGGGGGAGGGTTTCTCTTCACTGAGTGGAAGGGTAGAGATACCCAGGGTTCTTTAGTTACCTAAGTTGTAAGCTAACAGCATATTTCCCTCGGTTTTCCTAGATCCTTTGCTTTACCTGCAGGAATATGTGCACCCGGTTCTAGCTAATGAAAGGTTAAGGCATGTGTTCAGTGGCTCATACCTTAAAGTAGCAGAGCACTAAGAAACTGAGTCTCAAAGCTGTTTTGTGTAGCCGCCCACTTCGTGGGTACAGCCCTGGCTTGTGGGTAAAGGCAAAGAGAGGAATGCCATCGAGGTCTCAAGGAACTGAGCCCCTACCCCCAGGAAGCTCCTGGCTCTGCTTCTGAGAGGCTGTCAAAGGGTCGAGGATGAGATGGTGGAGTCCAGGGGCACTATGCCAGGCATATATAGGCCCTGCCTTTGGTCTGACCCCAAACCTCGACCTTCATGGATTTGAAAATAAGCAGCAGCCACCTGCTATTCAATCAGATTCCTGTGAACATATGCCAAGTGTTTGAAAGTTCACATGGCAAATGGTGGGGGGAGGGCTTAACTGGGGAGCCTCTGGAATTCTGGGGGTTCTGCCCAGGTAGAGACCAGGGAGGAGTCAGGTTTTGACTAAAGATCAAAAAGCATACCCGCGTACCCAGTTGTTCTCTTCATCAGCACTCCCTCCCTTCTGGCTCCCCGCTGCTGATAGTACTGAATCTGAACGGGACCATCTCCAGAGCCTCACATTTCTTGTTGAAAATGAAATCCTGGCCGGGCGGTGGTGGCGCAAGCCTTTAATCCCAGCACTCGGGAGGCAGAGGCAGGCAGATCTCTGTGAGCTCGAGAGACCAGCCTGGTCTACAAGAGCTAGTTCCAGGACAGGCTCCAAAGCCACAGAGAAACCCTGTCTCGAAAAACCAAAAAAAAAAAAAAATCCTGGCAATAGTCTCGGCCTTGTTTTGGCATTTCAAGGCTGCAGTTTGCAGTTCCCTCATATTTGTGGACCACACTTGGCAAGGTACTCAGCTGATAGGACTTACAACGAATGGTTTGAATGCTTGTTGGTCCCCAACTGGTGGTGGAAACTTTAGGGGGTCTGATCTAGGTAGAGGAAGTAGACCACTGTGGAGAGCCGCTTAGAGATCTATTATCCCTAGTGACTCTCCCTGGCCCCTGGTCAGCCAAAAAGTGAATCTCTCTCCTCTGCCACACATTCCCTCTGCCTTGAGGTCCCTGCCAAGCTCATTGGGACAAACAGCCATGGAGTGAATTAACCCTAAGAAACACTAAGCTAAAGCAGTCTCAGAAGTTGTTTCTGTCACACATTTTATCACAGTAACATGAAAGGGATCAAGACACTGCTCCATAAATTGTTAGCCCTTAAATAAGAGGGTGCTGCTGTGATTATTATACTAAACACTCATATGACAGGAGGCTGGTGTTGAATATAACAAAATGGAACACATTCAAGTGTCACAACCCAGGCTCTGCATGTAAGTCCAAACCTCCTCTGAAGCTGGATATCTGGTAAAGGGTGAGACTGCGTCAGATAAGGAGGCAGAATCTGGCACTATGAAGGACATCAGGAATTATGCCCTGGTATGGTAGAAGGAAGTCCCTAGGAAACAAATTGAATTCTCTCTCTCTTCCCTGAGCTCTTACGCATTTTAATTTTCTCTGGAACATTGTTGGTAGTCAGCCTTTCTAAGAAACACAGTGGAAACAAATAGGAAATGGTTAAAATATTGATTGTAATTTCCTGGCTACTCCACTGATTTAAAAAAAATAAAAACATTTTTAAAAAAAGCCAACATTAGCAAGTGAACAGTTAATTAAGGAGCTGTGGAATGGCTTGCATTGATTTCACCATAAAGCCAGGAAATGCTAGCTACATGTCAATTTTCCCCTCTACTCCTTGCTTACCATGAACTCAGCTTCCCAGATTGCCATAGGTAAATCATTAAAGCACAGATAAGGATGGGAAAGAGCCTTTGAAACCGGCATGGGTAAACAATTTAGGGAATTAACATAGATCCAGATGGCTGGAAGCTATCCCCCAACACCATGCAGAAGACTGGAAGACATTGTTAAAGCACTCCTCGTGTAGACAAAAGTATGCAGATGGCTTACTAATTATTGATTTTCATGCTGCGACATTTTCCCCAACAGTGCAGGCACCGCTTGGGCCCCACGTGGAAAGGAGCTCTATCCACTGCTCTAGGACCCTTCAGACCATTGTGATATTGTGATTAAAAGAAGGAAACAAAACAGCAAAACTCTGGTTTGTGGCTGTCCTGGCAACCATCTCAGCCACTCAGCCCCACCATCACAATCCCGCAGAAGGTTACTATGACCCAACACCGGGACATCTGCAGAGGAAAGCCAGTCATGGTGTCCCAAGTGACCCAAGTGCAAAACACAGTCAGAAGGAGCTGAAGCTTGAGGACATATGTACTGTATGTCAGGCCCTGTGTCTCCCATCTGCTGAGCTCACTGAAGCCCCCCCCCCCCAACAGCTAATTTCAGACTTGAGCACACTGAAGCTCAGAGAGGTTAGTCAATGTGTCTGATGCCACATTGTCACCATGGAGTCAAGATCTGAATGTACTGAGCAGTCTGGTATGGAGCAGCCTCAATAGCATCCATTAGCACAGGGCTCTCCAGGGAGGACGTCAGTGAAACGCACATTTCATACTTAGGGCTCTGTGCCTGGTGCGTCACTGGCTGGCCTGCCCGCCCCAGCTTATGACAAAGGACTTTCGCATTTGCACAGTGCTGTCAGCTTGCCGATGAGACTTGGCTAGCTTGAAATTGGTGCTGGCAGAAATAGTTACAAGAACTGGGCATTTGCTCCCAATTAGAGGGCGTTGATAAACACTTACCTACCTATCATTACATGTAGCCAGGTGGCCTAGTGCCAATCTTGGTCCCCCTGCTGAGTAACTGTGGCCTGGACAAGTTTGTTTGCATGTGAAATGGAGAAACCAATGATGTTCAGCACATCAAAACATTCTAAGAGTTAAGACAATAATACAAGTCAATCACCTAGGACAAGTATGACCATGTACAGGTCAGGGACAGACCTAATACACAGCATGTCTCTGGAAGATTATACTGGAGCTGACTGTTCATATCCCCTAGAAAGATCAAAAATCACCATCAATACTACTGTAGTTCAATGCCTACTCATATATCTGGGCTAATTCTTGTGCAAACAAATGAACTGTATTGCCAGTCACAGAAATATGTAGACAGTTCCATATAGTATGAAATATATGATTAGGCATTTGCCCTATTTTGAGAGAGGGTCTGACGTGGCTTGGGCTGGATGTAGTTAAGGATGATCCTGGATTTCTGATCTGCCTGCCTCTGCTTTCCCGGTGCTACCATTGGATGTGTGCACCACGATGCCTGCCATTTTATGTGGTGTCATTGTTGGTCAAACCCAGGGCCTTTGTGCATGCTTGTTTAGAACGTACTCCTACTTTAAAAAAAATAACAGTTTACTGTAAAAACCAATCTGTTACATTATTAGCACTTCATGCTTTTCCTGGTCGTCCCAGTTCTTGGTTGCATCATTTTCTATTGTGTTTGATTTCAGGGCGCTGGGAACAACAGGTTCTATAGTCTATACATGCCATAGTCCTTAGCTCTGTAGGCTCTTATGCCATGTAGGTCCGTGTAAGTACATTCTGTGATGGTAGCAGATTGACCATATCACCTATCAAGACATTTCTCAGAATGTCACATGACTGCAGAAGCTATCAGTTAGTGCTAGTTGTAAAAACAAGAGTGCCACTACTGTCATTAAATATTGTGGTGATTATACTTAGGTGGCCATACACTTTCTTCTAGGCCAGCTCTTCTCAACCTGGGGGTCGAATGACCTTCTCAAAGAGATTGCCTAAGCCCATCAGAAAACACAATTATTTACATTATGATTCACAACAGTAGCAAAATTACAGTTATGAAGTAGTCATGAAAATAGTGCTCTGGTTGGGGTCACCACAACATGAGAAACCCTATTAAATGGTTTCACTATTAGAAAGGTTAAGAACCACTGTTCTAGACAAAGTAACAACATTCCAACTAGTTCTCCTCCCTCCAGTTTTGTCTCTTCCAGTGTAGCCTTTGCATAGGAACTCCAGTTAATTTTTAGAATCCAGATCTTTATATGCATAAAATAGATCAACAGCAACTCAGACCTCCTAGATTGAACTTTCACTATTTTGACTAACATGTGTTCTCCATTTAATGTGGTCCTTTCAGAAAATATGAAAATCGGTCTTAATTTTTCTAGGACGTCCACAATAAAAGTACCACAGTGTGGGGTGGGCTGGGGTGGAGGCTTACACAACAGAACACATTCTCTCACTGTTCTGGAGGCTTGCTCTATGATGTGAGGGTAGCGTTTGGGTTGTTTCTGAGGTCCGTGAGGGAGAGTCTGTTTCGGATCTCTCCCTGGATTGAAGATGGCTGGATTTTCTTTTTTTTTTTTAAATATTTATTTATTTATTATGTATACAATATTCTGTCTGTGTGTATGTCTGCAGGCCAGAAGAGGGCACCAGATCTCATTACAGATGGTTGTGAGCCACCATGTGGTTGCTGGGAATTGAACTCAGGACCTTTGGAAGAGCAGTCAGTGCTCTTAACCACTGAGCCATCTCTCCAGCCCTGGATTTTCCCTATATCTTTCCGATCATCTTTCTTCAAAGTCCATCTTGTGTTCGCAGTTTTCAGTTTTAGAAAAGACACTAGCCACACTAGAATTTGGGGCAGTTCCTACTCCAGATGGCCTCATGTTAAGTGATTACACATGTAATGATTCCCTACTTCCAGGAGAGTATATGCTTAAGTGCAGAAGTGAGTTAGCAGTTCAACATAGGAACGCGGGAGGCACGCGGGAGGCACAGTTCAGTCTATATCAGCCTATCTAGCACCCAGCTCTCGAGGGTTAGCCTTTCTCCCAAAGGACCTTCACTCATCTCAACACCTCCCAGAGCTGTAATTCATTTCAGCACCAGCTCTTCCAGTCCAAACTCGTGCCCAAATGTCCCTCTCAATTAGGCAAGGGTGAGATTTGGGGTACAGTTAACCTATCCTGTTACTATCCATCAGTGAACCCGTGACACCGAGAGCAGTAAGTCGCTTGTTTCCAGGATAGCCTGGTAGGACAAGCTCAAGGTAGATGTTCTCAAGCTAAATGAAGAAGCAGGAAGGACGAGAGAGGAGCTTGCTTGTGAAAAAGTCTAAAATCTAGCAGGTCAGGGTCCATCCAGTGTCAAGGCTTGAGAAATAGCCTCTTTGGCTTGATACTCTGCCCTCCAGGCTTGTCCTCAGCATTCACAAAGACAGTCCATGCAATGGACACAGCAAATCTCACACTGTTCTGAAGCAGGCTGTTCTTTCACACACCTGGGCCATGCACGAGTTTTTCCCTCCAGGCACCAAAGGGCCCTTCTTTCTCCTGCTCGCTCTGGCACATAAGTCCACTTATTGGGCCCTGGATGGAGCCTTAGCTCTACATCTGAGAGACTTACTTTCACCCCCTCCAGCATCTGCTCCAGGGGAAGGAGCTCCCCTGTCTGTGAAAGGTCCTAGCACCTGTGCCATTGTCAGGGCAGCAGCTAGCCTACTTACAACTGCCTATGTCCCCGCTGCCCCGCTGCCCCCGCTGCCCCCGCTGCCCCCGCTGTCCCCGCTG
>JAQHUG010000281.1:505608-515930 GCA_028555095.1 Dicrostonyx torquatus | reverse complement strand
TCCCTCTCTCTCTCTCAATGTAGCTCTCAGTTACTGTTTCAATGCCTGCTGTGTTCTCCACCATGATAATAATAGATTAAACCTCTGAAACTGTAAACGAGCCCCCATTGCCTTGGTCACAGTGTCTCTTCACAGGAATAAAGCAGTGACTAAGACACTCATATATGTTGTTATGTTTCTAAGAGCTAGATCTTACAAATCAAGGGGTGGATGTATGAGTGGGCTTTCTCACTAACTCCCGGTGAGCTGCTTAGGAATGTTTAGTTTCTGTCTTACTTTCTTTTCCTCTTGCTATGATAAGATTCTCTGACAAAAGTCATTTAAGGGAGAGAGGATTTATTTTGGCCCATACTTCAATATCATAGGCCATTATGGCAGGGGAGTCAACGAGGCAGGAACTTGAAGTAAGTGGTCACATCACATCCAAAATCAAGTGGCAAAGAGAAATGAATGCTGCTGCTCAGCCAGCTTTCTCCTTTTAAGCACTTTAGGATCCAAGCCTAGGGTATGGTGTCCCCTGCAGTGGCCAGGTCTTCCCACCTAAATTAACAACCTCCTTCCCACAGGCATAGCCAGAGACTTCTCTCCCAGGTGATTTTAAATCTTGTAAGATGGCAATTGAGATTAATTATCACACTGTCTCTGAAGGCTTAGTCTCTGGAAGACGAGAGATTTTGGTTTGTTGGCTGGAAATATTTCTACTAGGGGTAAAGATTCCATTGAATTTGAAGTTAAAGTATCCATTTAGTCATTTTGCTTTTTCATACACATAAACTAGAAGGTGAAGAAAGGGGAGATTAGGATCACTTACATCCAAAGGGGCAGGGAGAAATATATTTCGAGCTCAGGGAATTCAGTAAGAGAATATTCTGAATTCTTCTAAGTACAACAAGAGGAACACACGTATAATTGTGTAAGTCATCACCCAACAAATGCAACTGGAGTCCGCACTCTGTTCCCTTGGCTATGTAACCAACACAGAGCAGTCGCAGTACTAGAGAAGCGGAGAACACGTGTGAGGTAGAGGGTGAAGGTGAACATCAATTGTGGCTCAGATATAGGCAGTGGCGTCAGAGATCATCACTTTCTCATGAGCTCTCTAGCGTTAATTATGTGTAGAGACTTCAGTTGGCTGCTATTTCAAACTGGCCTTACAGGTAAATTAGCTTTGGGCCTCACATGTCTTAAGGAAGATGTGAGGACATTTCGCTTTTCAACTATGGAGGCGCCATATTGTATGAAGGGGGAGGGGATAAGAAAAAGGAAGGAGACAAAAAAAATAAAAGGAATGGTAGAAGAAATGAGTCATCAGACATGTTGTGCGCCTCCCTTCAGACCCCGAGAGATTAATCTGTCCCTAGCGTAGCTCCTGCTACTCTGATAAGTTCTCTAAAGACTCTCCGTACTTCCTCAAAGGTTTGCTTCGCACTTCCTGACCTTGGCTTTCTTAGATGTCAAGATAGTTTATCGAGGGACCTCATTCAACATTCAAATTGTGCACATTGGCATCTAGGAGTATTAAAACCCCACAGACAATCTTAAGCTGTAGTTTAAGTGGCTTTGTAGGCAGTCTTGGATATTTAATTAGTCTTCCATGGCAGCCAAGTGGGTAAAAGCATTCTTTTTCTTTTCATACATTCATTGTACATAGTACTGAGTTTCATGAGGCTATTTTCATGAAAAAATTCTAATATATTTTGACTATATTCTTCTGTAGCTTTCCCTCTCCACATT
Source organism: Dicrostonyx torquatus (assembly GCA_028555095.1). NCBI lineage: Eukaryota > Metazoa > Chordata > Mammalia > Rodentia > Cricetidae > Dicrostonyx > Dicrostonyx torquatus. The sequence continues at coordinate 514,196 of JAQHUG010000281.1, read as the reverse complement.
TTCAATTGCTTCCTTCTACCACTTCTATTTTTGTGTCATATGTACATAAGTAATTTTAAGTAACTATATTAAAACCTAGGATCAACATGATAGACAATGTGATATTTGTCTTTCTGAGTCTAACTGAATTAACTTAGCTATGATAATTTCTAGTTATATACACCTCCTTGCAAACAACATAATTTCTTCCTAGCTACACCAAATATCATTATGAAGACACTACATTTTCTTTATCCATTTCTCTGTTGATGGACACTTAGGTTCGTTTCATAACTTAGCTGTTATGAATAGTTCTGCAATTAACACTGATGTGCAGCTGTCTCTGTGGTATGTTGATTTAGGATCCTTTGGGCAAATACACAGGAGCAATATAGCTGGTCTAATATAGTAGATCTATTTTAATTTTTTGAAGAAAGTTCATACTGGCTTACATAGTATTTCATGTTTACATACCCACTAGAAGTGAACATGGATTTCTCTTTCATCCACATCCTCACTAGTATTTTTAATTAGTTTTCTTAATGATTATCATTGTGACTAGAGTGAAATGGATTCTCAGTATAGTTTTAATAATTTTTATTGGCAAGTGAGGTTGAACTTTTTTCCTGTTTTTAACAATCATTTATATTTCATTTTCTGAGAACTGTATGTTCATTTTATTAGCCCATTTATTGATTGGGTTGTTTGATTTCTTGGTAGTTTTTAAAATTTAGAATAAATTTCATTTTACAATTTATTATAAGAATGTGTGTCTAACTTTTTATTTTATGTGTGTGAGTGTTCTGCCTGTATGTATGTCTACGTAGTACGCATGTGCGTGCTGCCTGTGGAGACCAGAAGGATGCATTGGTTCCTCCTGCAACTAGAGTTACAGACAGTTATGAACTGCCATGTGGGTGCTAGAAATTGGACCTGTGTCTTCTGGAAGAGCAGTTGGTGTTCTTAACCACCGAGTCATATCCTTAGCAAAAAGATTTAGCTCTTTTTGTTCTTTGTGTAGTTTAGATATTAGTTCTCTGTCAGTTGTATAGGCTGCAAAACTTTCCTCATTTTTAGGTTGCCTCTCCACTCTATTGTTCCCTTTGCTTCACAGAAGCATTTGAATTTCATCAAGTCTCATTTATGAATTGTTGGCATTATTTCTTGAGCAATTGGATCCTTTTCAGAATGTGCCTAAATTTTGAAATGTGTTTCTTATTTTTCTCTCCAACGATTTCAAAGTTTCAGTCTTAAGTCTTATCAATTTGGAGCTGATTTTTGTGCATGGTGAAATAGGGATCTAGTTAATTTTTCTGTATGTAGATATCAAGATTCTCCAGCACATTTGTTGAAGAGGCTGTATCTTTTCTCCAATGTATATTTTTGGCATCTTTGTAAAAAAATAATATAATTGGGCCTGCATGACTTTATATTCTATTCCATTGATCTCTTTCTGGCTTTGTGTTAGAACCATGTTGGTTTTGTTTGTTATAAATATAGAGTCCTTCATAAATTTGTATGTTACTTTTGTGTGTGCATGCATGTGTGTAGGAACAGAAATCAACCTTTAGTGTCAACCCTCAGAGGCTTTCCACTTGGGTTTTTGTTGTCATTGTCACTTTTACTTCTTTTTTTTAGGGGGGAGGTTCTCTCATTGGCATGAAGCTCAGAACGTCACACATATTGGCCAGTCTTTGCCACCCCAGTTCTGGAATTACAAACACAGACGATGACACCACCACCACCACCAACAACAACAACAACATGCCTACTTATTTTTTCTTATTTCACTTGGGTGCTGGGGATCAAATTCAAGGCCTAATGCTTGAGTGGCAAAAGCTTTGCCAGCTGAGCTATCTCCCAGCACACATGTTACTCTTATATTAACTTCCCTGCATTGCTCCATGCGGCCTTGCTCCCAGGGCAACAGGAATGCTGGAGATGAGAGTAGCCCTCAGGAATCTAGGGGAGAGCTTTACTTAACGAGAATGCTTTATGTGACACAAGACCCATGAGTAGAAAAAGGTAGGGGTTAATATATAGGGAAATGAGGGACTTTTTTCTCTTTTCATCCCTTTCTGGAGGGATGGGGGGAAGGGTGTTTGAAATGTCGCTGGGTGTTTCGGTTTCAGAAGCTGGGGCTGGAATGACTTGCGGTGTGGGGAAAGCAGAGCCGGCCAGACCAGAACACTCTTTCTAGAAGTAAGCTTTGGAGAAGACAGGACAGAATTGAATATAAGATCCAGGGAATATACTGGTTGTCTGCTGGGGAGAGAGCAACTCTGCTTTCCCCGAAACTGAAAAAAAAAAAAAAAGAAAAAGAAGAAGAGAAATGGAGCAAAGAAGTGTGTGGGAATGTAGAGGGGCTGTGAGATCTTCAGGGGAGTCTCAGTCTCTTCCACAAACTCTGGGCCAAGGCTGCTGCTGCTGGGGATAGTGCGGGTGGGTGGGAAGCTGGGACTGGAGAAGGCTCATGGGAAGGCTCAGGGCAGCTGCTGTGGGGAATTCCAGAGGGATTGACATGGGAGCTCCACCTGCCCTACCTGCCTGTAGGGCTAGGCATCTGCAGCCTTTGCACAGTCTGGGGATGTGGTCCGAATGCAGAGTTGCTGTTGCATTTGCAGCAAGTGTACATGTACCCTCCATTTGACCTGCACTTGGCTTCCTTTCCTACTGTACTCCCCTCAAATGTACCCCCTTTCCACCCTCAACCTTCTGCCTAAATTGCTCCTCATGCAAGCAACAACTGGTCTTAGAATCCCCCCCCCCACAGCCACAACCCACATTCTTCACATCGCAGCCCAAAGCCCCACCTCTAAGAAGCTATCTTTGTGATTAATACAGACCGGTCTCCAACCTCTCCGTAGCAGCCCGAGACTGGCCCTCTTATCCAATGCACTCTGCTAACTTTTGCTGCTCTCCAAATTTAGCCAGGGCCAGAACACAGTAAGTGGCTGTCCTAGGGCCCTGTTAGAATGTCATTTCTAAAGGGCAGAGCTGACCCTACTTTCTCCTTCTGACCATTTCTACTCCACACTAGGCAAGTCAAACATCTCAATTTTCTTGGAGATCAATGGTGTCAGAGAACCCCAGGCCATCCCAGGGCTTCTTAAGATTAGTCATCCTTAGGAAGTCAAGGAAGGACTTCAATTTACCCATGAGACTCCTGGATTTGAGTGCAGAACACTGTACACATGGGTACATGTGTGTTTCCACACATTTTTCTAGATAGAAGTCCTATAACTTTTGGGGGGATCATAATCCACCCACTTTTCTTGTTGCAGCTCACCTTCAGTAAGAAGCAAGTCTGCATCTTCAAATGGTTGTTACTTCCATGTCTCTAGGCCACTGTCAAGGAGGTTTTGATCATAGCCATGTACACTGAGCCAGAATCCAGTCTGTGATCCATAGTATCCCATCAAAAGGATGAAATTAATAGGAGTCCCCTAGGTTTATGACTTTTGTGGAAATTAATAAGCTGGAACTTGTTGAATTTGAAAGGCCTCTAAAAATTTGTCAAGGGCAGTATTTCTAGAAATGTGTTCTACAGTACATGACTTCCTTCAAATGTGGGTAGCTATTCAGAGAAACAAGGATTCTGACATAAAAAAATAATTTGGAGGTGTAGATTAGTGGGGGGCTGCTTGCCCAGCATGTGTTAGGTCCCAAGTTCAATCTGTGAAAGCAAGAACAACAGTAATTTGGGAGCTAGGAGGTTCAGCGGTGCCACACAGCCCTGCTTTCAGCAGCACGTCTTAGGACCTTTACTTTCAATGTATGCTTTGAATTTTCTGGAGGGAGATGTGGTAAATGATTTTTCCCACCTATAATTACAAAAAAAATCTCTTTGCAGAGTGTCAGACAGAAGTGGAATTTCAAAGAATTGTCTTGTCCACAGGTCTAATTCAACCCCTGCTTTACAAAGGTTGAGATCCAAGAAGTGACAAGCTTCACCCACGGTCATCTCAACTACTCCAGTTCTTAAGAGTGAAAGGGGAGCTCCGGAGCCTTTTCAGCAAGGGTGTTGTCTAGTGCACGGTTGTATAGGGTACAATTCCAGGCTGTGTTCCTTGGATGCTCCCTGGGAGCTTGCTCAAAACTCAGTGTTGGGCTCCATCCCCACTCTGCCAACCTAGAATCTATATTTGAAGCAACTTACTGGGAGACTGGATGCCACATTAAAGGAAGACAAGGGGTGATATCCGTTATTTATTTCCAGTGTTCTGTTGTCTTGGCTTAGATTGGAAGGCATTTCTTGAGATTTGGATGTTGTATTTAGTAATCATCTAAGCAGAGAATTCATCTGGATTCAGAAGCCTTCTTGGGGATGAGTGATAGTGAGGCATGGCTCTCTCCTAAATTGACCCTGCCGAAGGTGCCAGGCATGTCTCTGTGGATAGACACATTTGTGTCCCACTGATGTGCCATGTGCTATTGGGAGCATTTTATGCTTGCTTGGTTTATCAGGTAGGTTCTACAGATAAACATATAGATAGATTTAAAGGAATTGGATTGTACAGTTGTGTGACTGGCAAATTTGAAACTTGTAGAGCAGGAGGCTAGCTGGGAACTCAGACATAACTTCATTCTTCAGTTCTGAGGCAAATTTCTTCCTGATGGAGAGACCCCAGGGTTTATTCTTAAAGCTGTAAGTGGATTGATTGAGGATAACCAAACTGCTAAGAGTACAATCCGTTTTGCAATGTCAACTAGTTGCAGGTGCTAACAAAAGCAAGAACATACTTTCGTAACCATTTCTAGACTAGTGTTTTACAGGTTCATTGGGCACCAGGACACGACAAAGTTGAGACACAGACCTGACCATCACACTCATGTCAACTTTACAGTAACTAGCTCCATTTCACTGCTGGTGAACTGAGGCACCCAGGGGGTAAGAAACCCACCCAAAAGACAGAGGGCAGTGACAGAGGCAGAACCAAATATAGGCAACAGAGCTTCAGGTAGCTCTTGCTACTTGGCCAGGCTATATCTCCATGTGACCTGGCCACTGATAGCCTAAGATCCAATGGTGGCAGCACCCTGGAATCTGGGTCTGGAATTTAGGGATTTGTACATTCCCTTAGGCGAAGATCGATCACTGACAGAAGATGCTCCCTAAAGTCATCACAGATTTGTCACTTATATAGGCTAGACAGCATTCCTTGCCCCTAAGGAAGCTTATTCCATGTTCCCCAGGCATGTGTACTCAGTCCTGCTGGATGGGTGAGGTGGTCTTACTGCTTGTTTGTATGGTGAAGTCTCCAGACACTCTGACACTTTCCCTGAACCATCCCAGCATTCTTAACACTAGACTCGTTCCCAAATGCATACCCAGGTCAACCCTTATCCAGGACTGTGGAGTACTGATTTCCCAAGCACCTTTCCTATTGACAGCCAGGTTAGCCTATAGGATCTAGGCTTTGACTGGGGGGGGGCGTACTCAGGATGACTTCATCTGAGGTTAGACCCCATCAAAGCCTAGCTCCTATAGGCTAACCAAAAATTTCTTGAAGAAAATATGCCTGAGGACACTTAGCCCCTGGGCTACATTCCTGTGCCATTTCTGCCTGGCATTCAATTCTTTTTGCCTTTCCATGAAGTAGGGCTCCCGTTGCACTTCATTATCAGAATTTTCAGCAGCGTTCCCAGCTGTCTCATGCTGCCACCTACCCCCTCTGAAGCCTAGAGTCTACTCTCCCATCAGCTACCGCACTCTCCACTCCTCACCAGGAGCAGGATGCTGGGATTAGCTCTGTGGCTGGGCCTATCTCACACTTTCTTTTCTGGACATGTGGAATAGGCAGAGTGCAGGTCCCTAGCACTTACTCTACTTTCCTTGTGACAAGCATGGTAATGTTGGGGCCAGGAGGCCAGCCCTTGCAAGAACTGATGGCCTATTGTCATTACCACAAAATTCTCCGCAGTCCATCAGAAGTTGCCTGGAGCATTCCAGTGCTAAATTTGGCAATGGAGGAATCCTAGGAATTCTTTAGGCTCTCATATTCCACCTTGTTATTTTAGGGTTCAGGGAAGAAGGCGGAATCTGTGAAATTTTATCCCTTGTCCCTATACTGGGGCTGAAGGAGAGGCAGCCTCCTCCCCCAGTCTAACTCCTGTCCTCTCCTTCAGCACCATGGCCACCAGGACCACATAGTAGGTACTGATTTCACAGAATACCAGGAGCCCTGTGCCAGGGCTTCTGGTCCCTCTGCTGCCACGGGGGCTTCTTTAAGGCTTTCAACTCTCACTTTTTATGGAACATAGGATGATTTACCAGGACAAGCTCCTTTATCCATCTCTGTTCTGCTCAGATAGACATTCACATTTACTCTCTAAAGTCTGCCCTCTGACCCTGTTCAGCCTCACCTTGTCCCCCTTCCCTGGCTGTGGCTCCCCTGGATACTCAGTGGACACTCAATAGCAAGCTAGGCCATAGGAGGAGTGGATGGATTACACATTATATTCCTCCAGTATGTTTCATCATTCTGGGGACACAGCTATTTTAATGCTATGGCAGGGCTAGGCTCTCTACTAGAGCCATGCTGCATTCCATCAAAATCCCTGTGTGTATGTGAGCCAGGCCAGAGGCCTGCCTGTGCCCAGTGATCCATCTCTGTCCTGCTCCTTTGCATAGCGGCCCAGCGTCATAGGTGGCTGAGAGAGTCACAGGCCTATTTCTAACTAGTAGTGCCCCCCTTGGGATGACACAGGGCGAAGCCAGTTCTTGAGTCTTCTGAGAGTGCAGGGAATGAATGGCCNCTTACAATGCACTTCCTGTTTACTTAGGTAATATTATACCCTTCTGGAGTCTTTGATGGAGTTGAAGAATTTATAGTTATAGTTTCCCTTAGTTATGATAAAAGATAAACTAGATATAAATATTGTAACTGTAGTTCTTGCTTGATAACTGTTTTGTTATATGTAATTTTACTATGTTAAAGTTAAAACCTTCTTTTTGGTTGAAACAGAAAAGGGGAAATAGTGTGGGAGGCCCTTCTGTCTATGTGTTGCTTTTATTGGTTAATGAATAAAGAAGTGGCTTGGCCTATAACATGAGAGGAGAAGGTCAGAGTCAAAGAGAAGCCATGGAGCCATGGGAGGCAGACTTGCTGAAACTTTGCTGGTAGGCCATGTCCTCATGGTTAGGCACAGATTACTAGAAATGGGTTAAATTAAGATGTTAGAGTTAGCCAATCAGAAATTAGAGCTAATGGGCTAAGCAGTGTTTTAATTAATACAGTTTCTGTGTGATTATTTTGGGTCTAAGTTAGTTGGGTGGCTAGGGACCAACAAGCAGCCCTCCTTGCAACAACCAAATAAATGATTCCACCTAATTCTAGATTGCTGAAGCAATGAGTTTACTGGTTAAATTATGGGAGCATGGGTGAGAAGCTACTTAGAGGAGTACAAGTGACTCCAAGGCAGTGACCTCATTGAGAAGCCCAAGCCAGCATAGAAAATGGAAGCTGCATCCTGTGGCTCTTTGCACAACTTGAAGATAACTTAGCCTGTGTCTATTCCAGGGGGCTGTAAGTCTTTTAAATTACAATAATTAATTAATTATTTGTGTGTGTGTGTGTGTGTGTGTGTGTGTGTGCGCGCGCGTGTGTTAGTATGTGAAAGTTGGAGGACAATTCACAGAGGTCAATTGACTCATTCTGCCACATGGGCGCAGGGGGATCAAACTCAGGTTGCCAGGCATGGCAGTAATGCACCATTTCTTGAGAAGCCACTCCGAGGTTTGCCTTGGGAATCCTTCAACTCTTTTAGCTTCTTGAGCCTTCTAACTTGTAGGAGTTTCTGGAGTCTTATATGTTATGTGTTCTACTCTCCTCCCTCCAGATATTTCAGTTATAAAGAAGTGCCTAAACAGCACCCACGAATGAACTGGAGTATTTATAGGGCAGGGATAGATCCCAGGGTAAAGCCAACAGCATCATGCTTCTTCCTGATCCATTAGTACCAGTGTTGCATGTCTATCTGCCAGCAGGTAGAGGACAAACCAGGCACTTGGTGGTTATATGTATTGGGTGTCTTTCACTTTGGAAAGGACAAAGATGAGTCTTTAATGTAATTTATGCCTGCTACATAAATTAATTCACCTTTCATGTCCATGGTGGCTTCATCATCACCATGGTGCTAGTATCTACTGAATGCCAGGTCTACACACAGTGTGGTGCTCTCCTCTACACAGTGTCGCCTCAGATCAAGTGGCACACTTTATGGCAAAGTAGGTATAATAATAGATACGAGAGTCACTAATATTACCTTGTACCCAATCGGTCAGCATTAGTATGCCTAATAGAATAGCTTATTAAAGGCTTATCTAAGATGTCATCATGGATGGGATATACCATGAATTTGTGTTGCTATCTCATGGGACTCAGCAAACTCATGGATTCAATTGCTCATTGTGGTGTTTTCAATAAGAATGGCCCTCATAGACTCATATATTTTAATGCGTCATCAGGGAGTGGCACTATTTAAATAGGATTAGGAGGTGTGGCCTTGTTGGAGGAACTGTTAACAGTGGGAGTGAGGTTTCAAAAGCATCCTAGGCCTTTCTCTCTCTCTCTCTCTCTCTCTCTCTCTCTCTCTCTCTCTCTCTC
>JAQHUG010000281.1:466993-504065 GCA_028555095.1 Dicrostonyx torquatus | reverse complement strand
ACCATCTTCACCAGGTGAACTTTGGGGAAGGATTCTGAGTGACCCAGGGCAATCCTACACGGTTACCCAGAGGAAAGCTCCACCTGGCTTGGCACTGCGCATGCTACTTCTGAGCATCGTGGAAAAGCTGTTGGATCCTCCATTGCACAGTGGCAATCTTGGAAGGCTTTGCGAATAGGACAGAGGCCCCCTGTGGCTTGGGCTGAGGCTGGCTTGGTTGATCATTCTGGGAATTCTCCCCACATCCCTTTGAAGCAAGTGTCTTCATTAGGTAGATGAGGAAACCATGGATAAAACCCAATCAATCCAACAACCTCAGACTACCCCCCGAAATACCTCTGCTGCCTTCTGACTGAATTCTAAGATGTCAGGGTGCTAAGATCCTATGTGCTGCTAGTGTCTCAGAACAGTTTGGCTAAAGGCACTCATGCTCAGCTAGACAGGGGCTAATACCCCGTCCTAATCACAGAACCTGACATGCAGGAGATCTGATTATGCAAAGATGTTGTTTCTTGACACCCCAGTCTACCCCCAAGCCTGTTGCACAGGCCACAGAGGGTTTTTTTGGGGGGGAAATACATGGTACCCTCTCTATTCAAACTCTTGTAAATGAAGAAACAGTCTCAAATTGGTTTTCAGGTTGGGGGTCCCTCCCCAGATCAAGTCGTGTTGCTCAATGAACACTGCAGAAATATGACCAGGGAAGGCAGAAAGTGTAGGATGGAACAGGGAAGGGCCAGCAGAGGAGAAGGGTGGGCAGGTGTGGTGGGGACGCAGAGAAGAGTGCCTTTGATGCCTTCCGAAGAATTACATTTCTAGAAATAAGCATAAATTACAATCAATATCCAGGTAAGACACACCTTGAAAGACAGATTGGTGGCTTGTATGTTCATCACACCCAAACTTTTAATTAAATCCTTTAAAATGAAGACTTGCCCTGCGTTCTACTAATTGACCCAATCTGGTGAAAGAAGGCCCGGCTAGGACTGCAGTGATTGGGCGTTAATAACATTTCTTTCTGCACTCCCATCCAACCCTTCATTATGCATTCAAGAAATGTGTGGCACAGAGTCAGTCAGCACAAAGTGTAAAGAAAAGAAACCTCTGCAGCCGGCTCCTGCCCCTCCATGGCCAGCTGCCTAGGCCCTGGGTTTATTTGGGACCATTTGATGCTGTTCTCCTTTCTAGAAGGGAGGATTTGGAAGTTGTGTATTTGTTGTAGTGAGCATGTTGAGGGTTCTCCAGGTTCATAAGGGACATGGCTGGTGCTGAGTTGAGATTTTACTTCCCACTGCTGGCAACAATATGCATGGCTTATAAAAAGCTAGGAGGCACAAGTTAGAGGGCACAAGTATGGTCTCATCCTCTACGGTTCCATCCAGACAAGTCAGGGCTTGTGGCCTGTCAGCTCACGAGCCCCATCTCCTTGGCAGACTATAGTTCATGGACTAGCTGAGGCATTTCCTAGTGTCTCCTCTGCTTAGAGACCCTGATCAGCTTCTGTCCTTTTGGTCCTCACGTGTCCCCATTAGCCCAGAGGAAAGGGATTCAGTCTTTGGGCCTACCACAATTCTCTATAAATCATATTTATAGAGGATTCCCAGAGCTGTAATCTGCAGAGGAAGACAAGAGGCGGCCTCTGTGTGATGGGACAGTGGCATGGAGCCTTATTCCTCCTCTGTGAAGGGTACTCACTCTCAGCTCCAGCTTGGATACCTCTATGGACCAACCGTGTTGCTAACCAGGGGTAGTGATGTGGGACTGACTTGGATAGACTGAGGACCTAAACCACAGCACCGTTTTCTGACCCTATTGCTCAATCTTACCAGGAATTTTTCACTGGTGAGAGAAACTGGCCAGTGAGCTGTGTCTCCAAGAACATGGTGTCTGAGTCTTTATGGGACAATAGTAGACATTCTCTTAATTACTCAACAAATGTGCAGTGGGTACTATAAGTGGAATCCGTAGGACAGTCTGACTCCGTAGCTATGGAGACAGACGTCCCTGAAGTATTATCCATCATTTGCTAGGTGCTATGAGAGTACTGAGTGTGAAGCACTGAGGAGATAAGACAAGAGGGTGACTGAGTTTTCTAGGGTGCAAGCCGCTAGACAAGTCGTCCATCCTGGGGAGGGTGTGTTGGAGCCGAGCTTTCAAGAGCAGAAGCATTTTCTGCAAGAAGCGGAGAGCACAGCTGATATGATTGCTTCCAGTGGGCTGTGGAATCAGGACGGACCTCTGACAGTGCAAACAGGCTGAGACCTCTGTGTTTGTCCCTGGTGACCAATTTGACACCCATATAGAGTCTATGGTCAGGACTGGGCAACCGAGTGAAGGAAAGAGGCAGGATCACTCAGGAAACCTAGAAGCTTGACAGATGATGACCAGCTTGCACGCACGCACGCACGCACACACACACACACACACACACATACACACACAGGTACATGTGCACACATGCGCACACAGAGACACACACATACTTGAGTACATGTTTGTGTCTGCCTCAGAATTCATAACCCAACGATCTTGACATATAAAATGATGGTTTTAGAAGTGGGGCCTTAAGGGGGGTTAGATGAGGCCATGATTTATGGGGATCCGTGATGAGACTTGTGGACTTAAGAGAGGTCAGCACTTACTATTTCTGCCTTGTGAAGACACAGTGAGAAGACAGACATCTGCAGGACAGAAGGACAGTTATCACTGTGTATCCATTACTGTTCTCTTGCCAGCAAAAGGGACTTATGGAAGAAGGGATTTATTTTGGTTCTCAATTCCAGGGGGAGAAGAGCCCATCATGGCGGGAAAGTGTGGCCACAGCAGCTACATGGTGGCAAGAGCAGAAAGCTGAAAATAAAAGCAGGCTAAGGTCTTGCGCTCTCACCTTCAGTAATACACTTCCTCAAACAAAGCCATACCTCCTAAATGTCGACAATTAGCAACACCAACAGGGCATCAAGTGTTCAAATAGGGGAGCATTTTTCATGGATACCACCATAAGCCAGGAAGCAAATTTGCTGGCTCTTAGGCCTCTTAACATCCAGAACTGTGGGGAACAAACCTTTGTTGTTCAGCCATCCAATCTAACTGTAAAATGCAAAGTTTTATATTCATTCATTCCTTTATATATTTGTGTGTGTGTATGTGGCTTGTGTGCACATATCAACTTATAGGGGCATGTATAGCACACATGTACACTTAGACACACATGCACAAATGTTCACATATGTACGTGTGACCGTATGAATAAATCAGCATGCCCATAGATGTGTCACTGTACCCAGAAGCACATCCAGATGCATGCCCATGCACAAATGTCTATGCACACAGATGCACACCCACAGTATATGTACAGTGTTGTATGAACTTATCTTGGGGAGACATGCGCCAATGTCTATTAATCCCATAAGAACATCAACAATGGAGCAGACCAAAGTCTCCATCAAAGTCCAACTTGGCAAATCAATGAATTTCTTGAGATTTCCTTACAAAGTATGGGCAGAGAGTTACTCGGGTGAGTTTGGGTGACTCCAAAGTAGCTGCATCACGAAGGGTCTCACCAAACTAGATAACTTCTACATAGCTGCAGAGATGGAGAGCAGCCTTCGGTTAATCTTCCACACCATATGCACTCCAGCACCTCCCGGGACCACATAGGACGTCAATAGAATTCCGTGGAGCATGGCAGGTGAAGGAAGGTGTGACTAGAAGCTCAGGGGAGGGACTAATGATCGTTGCCAACCCCTTCTTTTATAAGGCAGAACCGAGCTCAAACCTGTCTCTTTCAGGTAGTCACACTGCGCTTAATAAAATGATAACGGCTGCTATGCTTGGAGGACAGTGCTCTGCAGCTCATGGTGACCCCCAGAAATAAATACTCCACTCCACGAACAGAAGGAAAGTCTAGAATAGGCTCTCAGTGTCCTGGTCAGCACATACTTTGAGACTCTAACTAGCCTGACACTGTCACAATGGCATGGGAAATCATGTTCTACGACTCCAAATGGGACAGCCTTTGTCTAGGAAGACAGATTAAAATCTGTTCTTTTGTCTCTGTACTTCCAAATCCCCACTGGAAAAGGACACACGACGAAGGCAGGGAAGGAACAATGGCAATGGCAGAGTAAAGGGTGGACAGGGAACCTTGCATCTCGCTTGTGGGAAAGGCTCCCGGGTCTGTGTATATAAGTGTGCAAGATTCTGACTGATTTGGGGTGTGCAGATCAAGTGTGTGAGAGCGTATGCACATGCTTGTGTGCGTGAGGGGAACGTGCAGGTGGCGATGCTTTCTGGGTCTCTTTGGAGGTGCAGAGCCACTGCCCCTGCTGCTGTTTTGGGGTGACAGGACGAGTGCTGAGCAGTTCAGCAGGAACAGTGAGGATGAGCTGAGACTTTAGAGCCCATATGTGGGAGGTAGAGATTGCCCAGAGTTGGGGATCCTGTGTAACTGGCAGGGAAATATGTCCCTCCTCTGTTGTTTTCTTTCAGAAATAGAGGGTGTCATCATTTCTTGTCCTATTACTCTAAGAAAAGTGACTCGAGGGAGAAAAGGTTTAGTTTGGTTCATAGCTGTTCCAGGGTACAGTCCAGCATGCAGGGGAGTCCTGGTGATAGGCACTCAGGAAGCAGAGAACAATGGCTGGCCATGCTCAGCAAACTCTCTTCCTTTAGTAGAGTTTAGGATACACAGCCAGGGAATGGAGTTGCCCACCTACAACGTGGGTCTTCCACCTCAATTACATAATCAACATCATCTCTCACAGGCTTACCTAGAAGGTCAAGACTTCCCAAGTGTGTGCCTGGAGGCTTATCTCTTGGGTGATTCCAAATGCTCTCAGGTCGACAATTGACACGAGCCCTCACAAAGGCCTACGATATACTGCCTGGTAAGGGTAACCGCTGGCCTCTTTTCTTAAGGGACAGGATCACTTGAGGGTGATCACCAGGTGTGTGCTTCAGAGGAGATGGCTGGAGCACTGATCCCACCACTGAATACTTCTGGGCCACACTTGGCAACCAACACCTGTGTTGATCTGTCCTGGAGACTCCTAGGGGGCTTACATCCATCCTCTCACCCGTACTTAGCCCTCCCTCCACCTTTGAACTCTATCTGCAGTTTTTGTCCCTGTCAGTGTGCCTAGCCTCTGGGAATCTCCAGGACCTGTCTCCTGTCTTCTTTTCTTGAGGCACTGACCTCTCCATGTCTGCCCACCAAGTCTCTCCCTGCTTAGTTTAGCCCACTATACATCATGCAAATTCTTGTTTCTCTGAAGTTTTCACCCAGGGAAGCTAAGCATGACAGAGATGGGAAATGGTTGCTCCAAAGGCATTCAATGATGCAATAGGAGAACTGAGTCTTTGAGACAGGATCTCATGTAGACTGACCTCAGACTTGTTTGGTAGCTGAGGCTGGCCTTGAACTTCTGATTCACTTGTCTCCATCCCCAAAGAGCTAGGGTTCTAGGCATGCAGTCTTTTATGGCGCTCATGGAACTCTGGAGGTTGCGCATGGTAAGCGAGCACTACACCAGATGACTTGTATTCCCAGGGCCTGGATCGTGACCTTTACGTTTCCTGAGACTCTGAACCTCAAGAGGCTCACACAGAACACAGCTTGGAGGTGGGGTTCAGATTGCCTTGTAGTTGGTAGAAACTAGACATCAAAAAAAAAAAGTAACACAATAGATGGGAAAGTGTTCAGCAGATGTTCAAACAGTTGTGGCTCATGGCATGCCCATAGCTTATCAGCAAAGCCGTAGTTTCCAGGTTCTTGAGGTTCAGTCCTATTGCCATAGACTTATCATTTGCACAGAGGGCTAACCTGAACTTGATCCTAGCCAGATGAACTGAATCCTGACCACAGATGAGCTGAAATTAATGTGAACTCAGGAATGAAGACAGATACAGGCCCACAAGGAAGAGGCCTAAAGTGAAAGCCATATCGTGAATAGGTAGTAGCTGAACTTGAACTGGGAGACAGTATTCCCTGGCACATGCCCAGGCCCACTACCTGCTAGCTCTGCCACTTTCTGGGCCTCCCATGCTTTACTTTTAAAGTGGGATCAGTGGGAAGTACAGCTTGTTTCTGCAGACCAGAATCCTGCTGGGCCAGCCATCTCCATCCCTGTGGCTTGGGGATAGTCTGTTCTTTCCTCTGACATAATCTCTTTATCTCTGGAACAGATAAAATAATCCCCTATTAAATGGAGAAGAGTGCATTCTGAGGTACATAAAGTGTCATCACATTTATGCCATCTCATAAACTGGCACAGATATATCAAATGCCAGCTCTGGCCCCATGCTCTGGGTTGGGTATGGACATTTGGGTACCGGACAGGACCAGATTGTGTCCTTGTTTTTGGAGGCTGACATTATAGCCAGAGACCTGGGTTAGATAGAGGTGACTCAATAAGTGTGTAGTCTCTTAGGGCCCCCCTGGTACTGAGGCTTCCGATGTGGGCTGTCAGGTACTGCCAGGTACCTTAGGCCCACTCATAAAACCCCAGGTGTCACTCTTCTACCATGTCCATAATGTCCACTTGCAATGTCATTTTGCCATGAAAGGCTTCTGTCCCCACATCTGGTACTAAAGGCACTGACCTCCTTGTAACAGGGATACCGGACAGTGAACGCCAGTAGTGGGTGTCAGAATGGAAACAAGAGGCGGGAGTGATTCAAGGAAGACCATGAGCCATGAGCCAAGGATCACAGGTGGCCGGTAAATGCTGGAAAAGGCAAGGAAACAGATTCTGCCTTCTAGCCTCCAGAAAGAATGCAGCCTGCTCGTGGCCTGATTTTTAGCTCAGTGTGACCCACTTCAGACATCTGATATGCAGAGCAGCAAGAGCATAAATGTGCGCCACTGTAAGCTACCAAGTCGGTGGTAATTTGTTGTGGCAGCCTTAGGACACCGACACAAAGGAACTGGCAGCTAAGCTCTTGCAGGCGCCAGGCACTGCAGTTACAGGTGTCTACAAATCATCTCATTTGCTTCCCAGAACGATTCTCGTGGCTTTTGGGAGCCCTTCTTGTACAGCCTCTGTTTACCAAGTAGAGGATTATATCTAATAGGCCTTCTGGACTCTGCCCTCTGTTGTCTGACAGCCACTGAAAGAGGAACAAACTTGCCAGGGCTGGAGGGCAAATTTCCAAGAGGTGCCTCCAGTACAGAGTAGATTCCTGCCCAGCCCTGACTCTCGAGGAAGCCTGGGGCTGCACTGCCTTTACAGTTCTTTAACGGCAGCTGGTTCCAGCAATGATTCAGTGGATGGCATCCCTGCCTGGACGCTAATCCCAAGCTTGGCCTGGATGCCCCTGGGGGTGTAGCATGCTCGCAGAACCCACAGAACTGCTGAGGCTGACAGGCCTTTCTGTCGCATTGTATCCCTCAAAATCTAGGAGTTCTTGAGCATCTGTGATCTAAGGACCCAGAAGACCTGAAAACTGAAATTCAGAGAAAGCCCGTGCTTTGCTGAAGGTCACTGTCATATTGGTAGAGCCTAGGACTACAAATTGCCAGCAGCTGACTCTGTTGGCTAAGATCACTGGCCCTGAGGTAAGAGGCAAAAAGCCAAAGAGTCTTGATTTAAGAGCAGGTGCAAGCAACACCCCATTAGCCCACTGGCATGGTAGCCACCATGGCAAATTTCTTCACTGGTCCTTGAGCAACCTATGCCAGCATTGATGTGAGGGGCCTAACTCCCCGGCTTTTTGGATTGGTACTAATGATTTTCCAGCTGAAGTAAGGCTGGCAGCTGTGTGTATCATCTTTGCCTTCATTGGACACCGCCATGATACACCTAGAGAGGTGCCGCTCAGGAGCAGAGAGCAGGCCCACGTGTCTGTGTCCTGTCCTTTCCTCTTACTTCCTTTTGGGAAATGCAAGTGACTTCCTATAACATCACTCAGAGCCACGGCCCTGTGAAGGTGAGAGTGACTCTTGTCTCAGGCTGTAGCATCTCGGAAGTCTTACTGGCATTCCCAGGGTGGCTAGGATCTTCCTGGACTCTTAGACCAGAGAGCCTTGGTTCTATGGAAACAAGTTTCACCATCCTTGTCTTCCCTTCATAAACCTAGCTCCATCCTCAGGAGCTTCTGAGCAGCCTGGACTTCAGCAGCCCCCATTGTTAACCAGACTGGGGGTGGGTCCTGTGTCAGCAGGGGCTCACAGCCTGGTGAAGAGGGGATGGGGAAAGACAAGGCCTTCAGCTGCCATGTAGAACTCTGTGAGACAGGTTGTGTCAACCCATTTCATAAATAATGAAGGCTAGATTGAAGGCAGGTTGGCCAATGTTCAAATAGAAAGGAGCTGACCAGGACAAGAGTCCCAAAGGGCTTCAACAGGTCCAGGGCTAGTTCATACTACACTACTGGTCATGACCTTCTTGGGGGAATTAATTGTCCCCTAATTGTTTGAGATTTTTTGTCTTGCATTCTTATTTGTGAGATAGGATATCTTTAATTTTTTTATTGACCAGCAGTATGTGTTTTCACCACTCAACTGCTTAGTGGTCTGTAAACTCTTGGTTTGTTTTGCTGAGAGGGATCTCATTGTGCAGCCCAGGTTGACATGAAACCCAAGGTCAACTGTCCTGCTGTCTCTACCTCTCAGGAATAGGGCTTACTGGGCCATGCCATCATTCCAAGGTCTAACCTCATGCCTTCTTTTTTGAACCTTTTTTATTTTTAGGTTTATTTTATGTGTTTGAATGTTTTGCCTTCATGTTTTTCTGTTCATCACTTTCATGCCTGGTGCCCTTGGAGGCAAGAAAATGGCTTCAGATCCCCTGGAACTGGTTACAGATGGTTGAGATCCACCATGTAGGTGTTGGGAATCTAACCTGGGTCCTCTGTAAGAGCAACAAGTGCTCTTAACTTCTGATCCACATCTCCAGTAGGTGCAAACCATTTTATGAGGACTATCTTTAAACAAAACATTGGACTATTATAAATTTCTGAGTATGCTTCATAATTAATCCAGATCATCTGAAGCATCTGAGAAATTCACATTTCTAGCCCCTTCCCTACAGGGCTGAAGCTGAGATTCTGGGCATAGGACCAACCACGACTGGAAACATAATCTGTGGGCCTGGTGCAAAATTAAACGTTGGCTCCTCTTTTTGAAAAACAAAAACAAAATCACCCCCCAAACATTAGGAATGTCAAGCTAACAACATTAACCAAATGTGGGGTCTGCCCGAGAACAAGGCCCCGTGCGACTGCCCAGGTGACAGACCCATGATGTCAGCCTTCTCCCTGTCAACTGTGTTTTCCCAAACACTGAGTGCTTCGGATGCCTGCTGAGGTGTGAAGATTGCTGCACTAATGCTTTTTCAATTTTAAATTAATGCTTGTTTGCGAAAGAAAATCTCAGAGATAGAGACATTAGCAAAGGAGAAAGTTAATTGATAAAAAAAAACCCCACAAACAACCTTGTACCCTGCATTCTTCCCTATAAGACCTTTTGTAAGTTTCCCTTCTTTTATTGATATTATTTTATGGTACTGATGATCAAACCCAGGGCCTTCTGCATGCTGGGCAATTGCTCTGCCTCTGAGCATACCTCCAGCTCCTACAGTTATCATTCATAGGAGCTACACAGCGCCATCGGCACCTTCGCGCCTCATTACCCCCCTCCCCCCGCTCCCGCTCTCTACTGTATTATAATGACAAGCCTTCGCCATGCCAGTGACCCCAGCTTCCTGGCCTAGAGCTGCTTAACCGGAAGCACGAGTGCCCACTGGAATATCTCTTGAACTGATACTCATTCTTTCCTTCCATATCCTTGGTGGAAAGAATTCAAGGCACTCTCAACTCTGTCCTTAGAATGTCTTCAAAGCATCTGATCCTCAATTTCCCACAGAAGTAACTAAGTTTGCAACATACTCTGAATTGGTGTTTCCTGTGTTTTCCTGTTTAGTATTTTTTCCTTCACCTCTCCTTCCTTTTTCCTGTGACTGCTTCCCTAAAGGGACCCGTTTCTCCTTTTGGGGTAAATGTAACCTAGGACAGTTATCTTCCAATCCAGTAGGTATAGCACTGACCACTCCCATCTGGTGTACATTGAGTTGAATCCTGCTTTTTCTGTTTTGCATGGAGGTACATTTTCCCTGGTACAAAGGTTTTCTGTTTGAGTTTCTCAGCATGGAATTTCAGGGGTAGAACATACATGCCAGGCATGATGGCACACACCTGTATACAAGCACTGGGCCAGTTCGGTAGCCTGGGCTACAGAGTCAGTTCCAAGCCACCCTGGACTACAAAGTGAACTTAAGGCTCCCTGCCCTCCTCTCTGTGCCTGTTATTGAATGGAGTGCTCAGTCCTGCGTCCCTTGCCACATTCCAGGGACCTTGTGTTGACAGGGCTACCTCAGAAAGATGCCCTTGTTCAAACAGACTTCAGAGATGTTAAATTCATCAAAATTATAATGTAGGCGCTCTCAGGGCTGATCATATGCAGTGCATGCTGATGGTGATGGGGGTCTCCAAATCAAGACAGACTTCAGAGCTTCCCCACCTGACTTGACCTCAGAGAACCTTTATTTGAGAACCCTGGCTGGCTATTCTTAAGTCCCTGGGGTGAGCCTCTCTGAAAGCCACGGAAGCCTGGAGGCCTCTAAAGGGAGGCCAGCAAGCAAAGCAGCCTGATCAAGTCAGTGATACTGGAGAGGGAGGGGCAATTAGAGGGAAGGTCCCCAGCGGTCTTCAGGTCCAAGCCAGCTTTCTGCAGCCTCAGACGCACTTAAGTAAGCCTTCTCCAGACAACACCCCTTAGAAAGCTCCTCATTTCTTCTGTGCTGAGAGTTCTGTCATATTTACCACGCCACAGAAACAGCTGGCCCCTTTTCTGTTCTCACCCGCACCTACCCTAGTGATTAACAGCACTTGCACCATTTTAGCCAGCAGCCAAGAAAAATACGGGCCACTCCTTAAGCCAATCTCTCCCCTCACAAGCTGAGCATTTCCAACGGAGCCCAACACTTTACACCAGCAAGAGAAGAGCATTGGCCTTGCCCTCTTGGAGAATTCCAGCCTGGCAGAACCTCCGTTTATCCTGTACCTGCAGCCTGTGCTCCATCTCTGGTTCTGGAGCCTTTTCCCAGAGGGCTCATATTCAAGGAGGAAGGGGGCCTCTCCAGCAGTTCCTGAAAGGGCTTTACTGTGTGGGCTGACACGGAGGAGTTCAGTGTCAAGAAGGCAAACCCATGGAGATGACATGTCCCTTCTGACACAACTTGTTTCCCCAGCTGAGGGAAAGTGTGTTTGGTTGGAAAAAAAAAAAAAAAAAAAAACCTTAGCTGTAGCCTGAGATGTGCAAACCCAGATGAATGTGGGTGATGACTCCTAGCCTCCCAAGGCAGAAAAAAAAATAAAGGAAGGAATGCCAAGGATGGGCTGGCTTTTGCATACACAAGTCTGATGGCATCCCATGTAATATCTCTGGCACAGCTGCTCGTATCTCAGCTCTCAGTGGAGCCCAAGCATGTGGTTGTACTAGATTTAAATAGGTGCTATGAAATACATCCCTCAGGCTCCCAGACACGTTGCTTGCGTTAGAGAAAGAGGAGGCTCAGATTTGCCCCCCTGCACACCCCCCACTTAGCTGGAAAAGAGAGGGGAACTGAGACAGACAGGGACTGTGGCTCAGTCTCTGGATTAGTCCTCTCCACAGAGTGCTCAAGGACAAGGCTAGAAGCTAAGCAGGCAGCAGGAAGGCCCCCCTCCTGAGCTCACAGCACTTGGAGTTGGAGGAAATGTGTTCTCTTCCCTCGGTTCAGGGGAAAACTTAGGTGCCATGCAGCAGGCCAGTTAGCTCAGTGACTTCTTGCTCCCTGCTGGGTTGGAACTGGTATACTGCTGCTTGGAGGGTGGGGGTTGGGAAAGGATGTGCAAGCCTAGCTGGCCTTAAAGTGCAGGATGAAAAGTGTGTTCTGAAATTGGCAGAATATCCTGTTTTATTCATGAAGTACCTGGCTCAAAATAGAGTGAGAGCGCTTACATGTGCACGGCCAGGCGAGCTTGTAAGTGAGGAATAAAAACACTTCAACCACAGCATTTTCTAGCCCAACAGCAAATGGGGGGCTTATATAATTGTCACTTAGTCATAGTAATAAGTATACGAATTGCCAGGCTGATAACAGAGCAGAGGAAGGAGGAGGAGGATTGGCTGAGTGCAAGCCCTATCTTCCAGCTCCTTGGGAAGCCAGGGGCTGGCAGCATTCACCGCTGCTCAGGAGATGAAGAGTTGGGGTTTGGGAGACAAGAGGAGCCAGCTCCTCATTTTATTCAGGCTTAAGAGTCCTTGACAGCTGCTGTCAACAGGAAGTCCCACCTAGATCCCCAAGATCGACCCTTTAGGTAAAAGTGAGCAGAGGCTCTTCCTGATGCCCATGGGAGGAGCCAGCTTGGGGGCTTCTGCAGGAGCAAATCTAGGGAAAAGCTCTCACTGCCCTTGGAAGCTGGATCCGAATCCCCTGGAGTTTTCCCTAATTCCGCAGCCACCCGTAGACACAGTCTAGCTACTGAGCCAGAATCTTACTTGTGGTGAAGAGATAGTCAGGAATGAAAACACTACAAACCACAGAACCAGAAGAAAATGGCATTAATTATACTGTGTGACCCTGGACCCGATTCATTTGTTGATTTAAAATTGAGAGAGTCAGGAGAGGGAGAGGGAGAGGGAGAAAGGAAAGAGAGACAGAAGTGGTAGAGGGAGAAGGGAAAATGGAGATTGAAGTGAGAAACACAAAACTGTGTGTGGCCAAAGCTCTATTAATAGCCAGCAGGCAACTCGGTGTCCAGAAGAAGAGGTCAAACTAGCATTAGCAGCTTCAGCCCAGTGCCAGACCTGGCTTTACTGCTGTCACTGCACGAACACAAGCAAGGCAGTGTCCTCTCTGAGCCTCGATGGCCCCAACCCAAAAATGAGGAGACCATTGTCATTCTTTGCTAGGAATGTCCCTTCCTTCAGACCTCAAGCTTAAACAGCAGGTCCTCAGGGAGGCTTTCTCTGGTCCTAGTTCTGATGATTTATATAGAGTCACCTTGAACATAAATTTCTGAGTATGTATGCGAAGAGATGTGTAGATTGTGTTAACTTAGGTGTGAATACCCACTCTAAATATGGGTGGCATCCATGCAGTGGAGGTCCCAGACTGAATGAGAAGGAGAAAATGAGCTGGGGACTTGTACTCCTTGCTTGCTGTCTACTTCCTGATTAGGAATGCAATGTCACTGGCTGAGTCATGCTCCTGCCAGCACGCCTTGCCTGCCGTGATAGACTGGAGCTTTTAGCTTGTACTCCAGAAGGAACCCTTCCTTTCTTTGCTTGCTTTTGTCAGCTATTTTTGAACCAGGAATGTGAAAAGTAACGACAATTTCAGGCTAAGCAGTCCCTTTTGCGGTCCCTTGGCTTCTGAAGAGCACTTGCTTCTGTGTGGTTTCTCTCACTCTTTGCTGATTTCCTCCCTATACTTTAAGTCCTGCTGTATTGTTAAGGGCTCTTCTTTACTCCTGAATGCCCTGCATCAAAGTCTAGGTCCTGGTGCTGAGTTGCTGCTCAATGAACGCTGAATGAATGAATGGATCTGCTACTCTCTCCGTGTCTCTGTTCTCTCAACTTCTACATTCGTTTGAAGGAGGGTTCATCTGTATTTCTGTGCTTTGATTGGTTAAATAAAAAAGCTGCCTGGGCCATTTGATAGGGCAGTACTTAGATAGGCGGGGAAAAGAAAAGAGGACACTGGGAAGAAGACTGGGTCAGAGCCAGTCGCCATGAAGCTCCCGCCGCAGATGGAAGTACCGTAGATTTGTCCGGTAAGTCACCCACCTTGTGGTGACATATAGACTTTTATAATGGGTTAGTTTATGAGGTGAGGGTTAGCCGGGAAGAGGCTAGAGATAATGGGCAAGGCAGTATTTGAATTAATACAGTTCTCATGTGGTTATTTCAGGCATAAGCAAGCAACCAGCGGCTGGAGGCTGGGGAACACAACACGCACCTCTCCCCCATAATTTACAACATTTGTTAACGGAGAATGTCGATTTTGATGGTTCTAGTAGTATCAAAAGTTTATTTGGAATCACTTTTAGTGGATGATTTCATGTCAACTATCCAACAACATTTATGTAATATCTTCTTATAACCCCTAATTAACCAATTGGGAAATAGATGCTTAGCACACAGGCCATCTAGTTCACAGTTTATATGGATAACTAGAATAATTGAACCCAGATTAACATTCCAGGGGAAGCTAAGACTTCACCACGCCACATATTGCCAACTGGGATACAATGAAGTACTTGAACATTAGGATCTTATAGTTAGTGACCGAGTGAATTGTAGGGTTCTGTGGAGGTGGATGCATAAGAGGTAGCAAGGGTGATGCAGGTGGTAAAGGAGTCAGATGTGGTGGTGAGGATGGAGATCATAGTGGTGGTGGAAGCAGAGATGGTGTCCACTTTGGAGGTGATGGTGGTAAAAGAGGTTCTTTCGCAGTTTTAGAGTCATTTCTATATTCGTTATATTCGTTAGGGCCTTTGGCAAAGAGGTGAAGTAATTTGGGGAGAAAGGAAGGTTAGTAGAAGGAAGCAGAAAGGGGTACTGAGTCCACTCACTGAACTCTGCTGTGTGCATCTTGAGTAGAATGATGACAGCATACAGCACTTGGCATGGGTAGTCCTTTGGCCTTGGAGAGCACATGCTACCTTGAAGGTTCTGGCTCCGTTATGGTTCTGCTCTAGCCAAATGGCCTATTTCTCTTAAAAACCAACTTCGCCCAGTCAGACTGGCTGGGACTGTAGGGGGTTACTGCTTGGAGTGCTCCTGCCAACGGGAATGTCACTATGTGAGGTTCTCATACTGTGCTATCTGCAACCTTTCAAGGAGAAGCCACCATAGAGAAATAGCCTCTGATTTGACTTGAAGAAATGTCCATGAATGAAAATCGGGAAGGAGTTGAAGAGGTCTGTAGAGTCCTCAGAATATGGCAAACGGGAAAGAGAGAGGGCAAAGTGTTGTACGGACATGTCTAGATCACTGGGAGCCCAAAGCTAGTTTGTCAGCGTCTTCATGGTTCTTTAGGGAAGAGATTGCTAGGAGAGAAAGCTCCTGTTGCCCAGGAATGACCCAAAGTCATGATTTATCAAACATACATGAGTGCACACTTTAAAACCAAAAAGTTGGGGTCCAAGACAAAGGCCATCACACCTGCTGTCATTGAGGTCTGTGAAGTTTCTCCTGGTCACCACAGGTTCCCTTCCTACCTTTCTCTCTCAGCCAGTTTTCAGGTGGATTCAGACTAGCACAAACCCATGATGTGACAGCTTGCTTTGCCATCTTCCTATACTGACTTAGAGAACTTGAGTGGAGGCTGCACTGTACTCCTCCCAAAGTGGGCTCTGGTCAAGGGGCTACTCTAGGGTACAACACAGTAGCCCTTTCCACAGCAAGCAACTAACACACTCCCACAGCAGCAGTGAGGGGCACTATCACAGAACAAACTTCTAGAAAAGTGACCTTCTGCTTCCTTACAAGGGCAGAGGCCATGCTACCATCGCTGGGATCTCAGTTCGAAAATTCCAGCCCCTTTTACTTTGCTACTGGCCAAGTGGCTACTTCAACTTAGAGTTCCCTGTGGGGAGGGAGACACTGTTGTTATTTTGAAACATAGTTTAAAAAGATTAGCGTGTTTGTGATTCATCGAGTTTTGTGAAAATAGAGGTTTCTTTCCTGTTAGCAGACCAAAATTTCTTAGTCATTCCTTCCTCCAGGAGTTTACAGAGCCGCATGCTTCTCTTTCTCTTCCTAGGATTTGATAATATGAATAATACACATTTTCTCTAATTTCATTCCTTGCACATTTTTGTACTAATTTTGATACTTCACCGTCTTGAACCATCTCCAAAGGACACACAAACACGCACACTGCTGCAGAGAAATAGAGACATACGGGGTGAGAAGAGCAGTTCCAAGAAAGGAAAACCATACCTTCCTAGGAGATGGGGCCGATGTGAACTAACTGATCAGAGCTTTTCTTGGTGTGAATGTGGTGTCTGAGCAGGACAAGGGGAAGGGACAATGTCCTTAGTTGTGGTGGGGACAAGCAGATGGGAGAACAATGGAGTTGTTTTCCACATTCCTCCCAGGGAAGTTCCACTGTCAGGAGAGGAAGGAAGGAAGGAAGAAAGAACTGCAAACAGACAAAGGAATGCCCTGGCTGAGGCGGGATCTAAGACTCTGCTCCTCTGAGAACTACAGTCCTGGTTAGAGGAGCGTACTTGCAGTTGGGATTCCAAGTTTGGACTTCAGCAGAAATGCCCATGCTTTGCCTCTTACTCTGGGGTCAAAGGACAAGATCTGTTTTGGATACTCTTTTTTTTTTAAGTTGTTTCTGTCAGATATTTTATTTTATTTTTTGACTTTTATTGAGCTCTACATTTTTCTCTGCTCCCCTCCCTGCTTCTCCCCTCCCCTTTGTAAATGTGGGGAGTCAGCTGCCCCTTCCATCAGCTCCATAGGCTGCCTCCACTGGACAGCTCCATTCTTGTTACATTCATCCTCTACTTTCAGCTTTTGAGGCAGGGAGTCCTGCATGCTAGGCTGACCTTGAACTGGCTAAATAGACAATGATTCTCTTGCCCCTCCCCCCCGATCTTTCTGCTTCCATCTCCCAAGTGCTGAATCACAGGCAGGCACTCCCCGGCTTTGTTATTTTTCTCACTGTTTCTGCAGCATAGAATATCCTCCCTGGTTCCCTAGCTCCATGCATCCTTCTGATTAGGAAATCAAATGCTAACTCCTTCACGAAGCCCTCTTAAACTTCTCCAATGATAATGAATCCCGTTCCCTTTTATTTCCAGGAGAAATTTACCTTTATTGTATGTAGCCTTTCATTCTTTTGTGTACTTTCACTTTTTTCTAATTACACAAGATTGCTTAGGGAGGCAATTCATACAAAATCAGATAAACAAAGAGAAATCCCATCCATAATTTGCTCTTCAAGAAATGCCTGTTAACAATTGCCATATTTCTATACATGAATCAATTGCTGATTATAAGTGTACTTATCCTGTTTTTTCCTATGTGCCATTTGTTTGAGTGTCCCAGGAAGTAAGGTCTGTTGCTGACAAATTTTCTTGATTTTCCGTCAGAAGGGTTCTTTGCTACATATAGAGTCCTGGATAACAATTCTTTTAAAATATGTTATTCTTTCCGGCTTTTATGATTACTGATGAGAAACAGGCTGTCATTCTTCTTTTCCCCTATGGGGTGGGTGACATCCCTTATTTCAATCTTTTTCTCTTTGTCTTTGGTTTTCAGAAGTTTGGGCTATTTTGGAACATAGTTAAAAAAGATTATCTTCTTTGGGGTTCATTGAGTTTTGTGAAAATGTAGGTTTCTTCCTGTTAGCAGACCAAAAATTCTTAGTTATTACTTCTTCCAGTACTTTACAGATCCACATTTTTCTCTTTCTTTTCCTAGAATTTGATGATATGAATATTGATCTTTCTGAGGCTCTGTTCATCTTTTTCAGTAAAAATTCCCCCTTTTCTCATTGATTCTTCTGTTGTTTCAAACATACACCAGAGCATGTCAAGAGGAATGCTTGCTTCTGTGATTGTGTTATTCAGTTCCAAAATGTAGCTCATTTTATAGCTCCCATTTCTTCAGTAAGGTTGTCTATATTATCATTTGCTTCAAGTGTGCTTGTAATTGATTGCTTAATTATTTTTATAATTGCTGCTTTGAAATCTTGTTAGATATTTCAACATCTGGTTTGCTTCAATGTTTGTGGTTAGCCATGACAAGTGATTTGATTATATATTGGATACTTTTGGTGTTGTAGTGCGTTGTGAAATTTATTTTGTTTAAATTTGTTGTGATAGGTCTTATCTGCCATCTTTTGTTGAGCTAATAAGAATGCTACCTTGTGTACATCCTGGGACACAAGAAACAATGTGAAAACCTGGGAACCCCATCACTGTTCCCTGGGTCCCATGGTCTCTAGCTAGTCTACTTTCTCCTCTTAACTGTTCAGTCTTCCTATGCTTGCCTTATATATGCTGTTATTTTGGCTGAACTTAGAAAATTATAGAAAAATCCATCTTATATATTGCCCCAGCTGGACTTCATCTCTTTTAATCCTCATAACAACATTGCAAGGAAGGTACTAATATCATGCCTATATTTTCAGATTAACTAATTGAGTTACATAAATACTTAAAGCTAAAGCCTAAGGTAAAATTGAGAGCTATCCACACCTGGCGCAGAGTTTATTTAGTCTATGACACAAAACACAGCTCCATACATTCTGTACTTTCTTGATGCAGGATAAAGTATTACCAGGCCAGCTTGTCATCAGGCAGCCAAAAGGAGTGTTGTAAAACAGTCGATTTGGTGTCACTAAATATGCCCAGAGTGGGCAGCAGATGGAAGATATCAAACTAAGGAATGCTTGTCCTTAACGTGGTGGGTTTGTGGTGGACAGTGGATTTGCCCATGTCATCTCAGGGCAGGGACTTGGAGTCCTCCCACGTTCATGTTTGTGGCCAGAATATCTCCATTCTGAGTATATCAGTAGATGGTATGCCCAGTCCTTCTCTTTTTCTTTCTGTAATGATTGACAGATTTTTGTGGGTGTGGTAAGGATACAAGGTTGATTTCTGATGTTCGTTGTCTCTTTGTGTTCTTGGAGATGCCTTTGCTCATTTCTCATTTCTAGAAGTTTGATTTCTCTCATCATTCTTATGTCTAGTGTATAGGTGAGGTCACTGAGCCCCGCAGAAGTGAAGTGGCTTGCTGAAATCTACAGCTCCTGAAGATGTTTTGAGCACTCCCATGATTGAGAAGCCCCTCAAGGCTTCAGTTCTGAGTCAGCAGCACCTGGCTAACTGCCTGCCACAGAGGTAAGGTGGAACAATGTGTTTTTTTTTTCAGAGCCCTGGTTCAGTTGTGCATGGGATCCAGGAAAGATCTGGAACCACTAAGGAGTCTCAACTGTTTGCAGGCAGAATGCCTAGGTTAGAAAATGATGTTGAAAGAGGATGCCAGATAACCTGATGTGGAAACTTGCTGATACCTGTACCCCTTCTTCTATATAGATCAAGGGATAGATGTCTATAGGCCTGGAATTAGCCAGAAGGGAAACATCTGGTCTAACAGTGAAGTCCATTATCTACAGATGGGATCTCAGGCCATCTTCTCTCTGATGCTTAGCATATGTTTTCTGTCGATAGGCCATTAGTAATTGTCCCTTCCTGCCTTGCTTGATACTCTGAGTAGAACTAAGCTTGTAACTTCATGCTAATTACAATTCTTCAATTACAGGACCTCAGACAGTAGCAGAGCAGACATAGCTCATGTCACATCTTTTTAGAGTCAGCCGAACTTATATATGTGCTGCTAAATAGAAATATTGCTGTTGGATAAGGTTCTTAATAAACTGTTCAATAGTCTGAGCAGGAAGCTGCCCAGGAAACTCAAGGATGATGATTCATTTGACTCTTTCACAATGAGGCTATGGATAGCACTCAATAACCCCTGCAATTTGTTGCCCTCCTCCCACACATTCATGCACGCATGCGCACGCATGCACATACACACGGTGAGGGGTGTAAATCTTTGATGTGTTTCTCCGAGACAGGAAGGGAGTTATTTTGTAGCATAGAATGACTATGGGGCTCTGAGCCTCATCTTATCTATATGGTCATTTCCCACTAAAGAAGCTCCAATCCAGAACCAGAGTTCAGGCAGGCGAGAAGGCTCGGCAGAGAGATGGGCAAACAGTAAGTGGATGGCATTTGGGAACATGGTGTAGGAGGTTCTTCTGTATTTTGTGTTGCTTTCATTGGTTAATAAACTGCCTTGGCCTTTTGATAGGGCAGGACTTAGATAGGCGGAGAAAAGAGAACAGTATGCTGATAAGAAGACTGAGTCAGGGAGAGCCACCATGAAGCCGCCAGGGTCAGACATGCTGAATCTTCCCGGTAAGCCCACTACCTTGTGGTGACTTACAGACTATTAAAAATGGGTCGAAATAAGATGTAAGAGTTAGCCAATAGAGGCTAGAAATAATGGCCAGGCAGTGTGTTAAATGAATCCAGTTTGTGTGTAATTATTCGGGGTATAAGCTAGCCAGGGCCAAAAGCAAGCCTGCGGCTGGGAGCTGGGCCGCGGGGTGACACAGCCTGCGCTCATTACTACAGGAGCACACCAGGAACTCCTCAGTGCACATATATGCATTTCTTCAGGCTCAAGAGGGTCAAACGCCTGCCTGCTTTCTTTGGCCCTCCGAATAGTGTTCTCATTTATTCTGCTGCCGACTCAGAGCTGCAATATGTTTGAAGGCAATCACTGATCTCCAAAGCTTTATTGATCAGGTCAGCCTGGTGAGGTGGAGTCAGAGTCCAGCTGTGTGATTGCACTGCCCTGTCCTCAAGGCCAACTGTAGGGCCAGTTTCCTAGACTGCCTTCATCCCTTATTGGGGGCTACCTCCTGGGTTTTTATCCCACAGAGAATGCTGGCATCCTGAAGGAGAGACTGCTCTGAGTGCCTTTCATTACACTCCTGCGTGACTGCTATCTTGATTGGAGCTGATTAGGCTTTTCCTCCCCCAAGATTATGTACTGGTCTCCCCAGTTCCTTTGCCATAACAACACTGCCACTGTAAGAAAGTCACGCCAGTTCACAGTCTCGATTTATTCCAGACTCTACCTTTGGGCAGATGCACTTGCTGGTCTTTTACAGCTGCTGGCAGATTCTGCTTTTGAAGGGCGTTCTGTGTACTGAGAGCCTTACACTCCCAGGAGCCACGTGCCTTAGTCGCACAAGACCAACTATTGCTGACCACTTCCTGGGTCTAAGCCTGAGCATCACGTTAGGAGGCACCAGATGCTTTAAAAGCATACCTCAACACTTAATGACTGTGTGTATACCCCTTCCCCTCTTTGTTTCTCTCCTCCTTCCTTCCCCATCCTCTGTACCCCATAATGGCCTGGAACTGACTCGCAGGCTGACCTTAAACTTGTGGCAATCTTCAGCCTCTGAAGTGCCCAGATTTCAGGTGTGGGACCCCGCACCGGGCTTTGTATGATTTAGCCTAAATAGACTCCCTAGGAACACAGAGAAATGGTTGGATCTAAGATATCCCCATTTTCGTAGCAGGCTTTCTTTTAGGGTCACCAACCAACTCGCAAATCATGACATGGAGACTTATAAGCTAAGGCCAAGCATTCATAACTAATATGTCCCACTGCCTCCTGTAACTTAATTTAACCTGTTTTTCTTCACCTACATTTTGCTTCAGGGCTTTTCAGATTTCTTTCATTTTGTATGTCCTACTCCATGTCTGTCTATCTGGCAGCTGCCTGGCTGGCCCCAATTGTCTCCCTCTCCCCCCTCATTCTGTCTTTGTTTTCTCCTGTGGAGCCTAGATTACTTCTCCTACTTATTCTCTCTGCCCACCAGTCCAACCTATCCCTCCCCTGCCTAGTATTGGCCATTCAGCTTTTTATTAGAGCAATAGGGTGCCTTAGGCAGGTAAGGGGAAATAGCAACACATCTTCACATAGTTAAACGAATGCAGCATACACAAATGTAACAGACCTTTATGTAGTTAAGTTAAAGTAATATTTCACAACACATACTACCAGGTTTGTGAATTCAAGCACAGCACACACCCTTTGAGACCTACATTCTTCACCTAAAATAGAAGTGCAAGGATTCCTACTTTGTAGAGTTAATATGAGAACTAAGGCAATGACTGTGGGTGAGCTCAGGTCCTTCCTGTCCCCACCTTTTGAACTTCAGTTCTTGGTAATGAGCCCTCGAGAGAGTGAGTGTCCCATGGTAGGACCTCCCAGGGAGTGCTTTCCAGTCAGCTGGAGAGGCCTGTGTAGGAACAGAGGAGCCAAAGCAGGTAGGCTTCTTAGAGGAATGGTAGGGAGGAAAGACTAGAGGGTACATCTGTGACAATGTTGTCACCTCCTTTCTATACAGAACGGACCAGCAGTTAAGTCCAAAGCCTGTCAGCTCTTTTCTTAAAACTCAAAAACTCTATTGCTTGCAGTGTAGTCTCCCCGAGAGGTGGAGCCAAGAGAGTTGGAGTCTTTGGCTCAAATATCTTCTTGTCACTTAACCTGGTAAGTGTGTCCCAACATGGCTTTTGGTTTCCTGCCGTTGAAACACACGCTGGGTCCATTTACTTCCTTTGAAGTAGCTTGTTGATTTGCACGTTCAATGTCTCAGCCATGTGGGACGCCATCGCTTGGCTTCCAGACGTGACTGGCTACAGACATTCCCAGACCTAGACTGTGAGGGGCTTCTTGCAGCTCAGGAGCCAGACTGACATTTAGTCACTCAGGGCTTTCAAAAACTACTTCTGTGGATCATTGTCCCTTATCCTGCCCTAACAAGACACACACATAGACAGACAGACAGACACACACACCATATATAAGAAGCTTACTTAATGCTATGAAGAATGTTTCAGGCTTCTAGGGTGTCTAGTTTTGGAATCTGTGGCAGGTGGAGGAGCTGGGTTCCAACTGGAGGGTACATTCCATTGGGTGATACCTCATGTAGGCCACAGGGAGTTCTGGGTGTTTTTCCACTCACTTTGGCATCCAAGAACAAATAAATTCCACGAAAACATTTGAATCAACCTAAGAGGACCATGGGAATACCACGAAATAATAATTTGGAAGTTCAAAAAATAGCCCTCTCCAAAGTGGATCTTCATAGTGATCCATAGGAACATGAACGTCACCTTATACAATACAAAGGGATGGTACTAGAGTCATTAGATGAGAAAAGACCCTGGATTATCCAGGGCATCTCCTAATGGATAACTGCTGTCCTTATGACAAAATGAAAGAGGCTGAATGGGAGTTTTCAGTGAGGATGGAGGCAGATGTTTGAGTGTAAAGGCCACAATCCAAAGACTGTCTGACAGCACCAGGGGCTGGAAGAGGCAGAGAACAGAATTCTGCACAATCTTCAGCCCTCAGTGCTTAGAGTTGAACTCAGGACGTCTAGCCATCACTCTCCTATGGAACTGCATGTTCAGTCCTCCTGCCCACTTCTCTGAGCCTCCTCTCCAGTGAATAGCTCTCTTCTGTAGGTTGGGACTATGACCACTTCCTTACCAGGGTAAAATGAATCCCGTTGTAATGCATGCCGTTTTCAGTCACAGGGCTGGAGGCTCCACTGACCTTTGGTTTTGGCCTCTAGCTTCCTTGGACAGGAGCATCAGGGGTCCTTCGCTCTTTGTCCTTCTTCTGCCTGACTTCCCCTAGTTTGGCTCCTTGCTGCGCATTTTCTTCTCCCCTCCCGCAGTCACTTACATTCCTGCGTTCTGTTGCCTTCTTCTCAACAATTCCTCACTTGGCACCAGAGCGTACTTCAGCATCCTCAACAGTAACACAAAAGCCAATCCCTGCCTGCTTCTCCCAGGGCTGTAAGTTCCGTAGCAAGCGAAACCAAGGCCTAATCTCCATTTTGTAAACTGTTGTTTTATGGGCACTCTCTCAGTCCTTGAATTGTGTCACAGCTTACTTAGGTAGCATCCAGATGACATAGCAGGGCATTGCCAGCAGAGAGCTGGGGTTCTGGGGACACCAAGGCTAACCCAATCCTTGTCAGTGCTCCCAATGCCACTACCACACTAGCACCATGCCAGCCAGGCAGAAGGAAGAGGAAGGGTTCCCATGCTCATTTACACATTAACTGGGATGCCCACTGTCCTGTGAAAGACCAAGTACCCTTTCCACTCAGGAGCTCAGAGAGTAAAGCTCTGGAAATTGAAGCTGGCCTTCACCTTGTCCTTCCTCCCCAACTGACTTTTTCAGCTGAAATTTCTAAGTAGTAAAAAGACATGCTGTCACTGCCACCCAGTCTCCTGCACAGATGCCAGAGCATCCGTCACGAATACTCTCGAATTGCCTTCATTTTACGGAAGGGTTCTGAACCCAGATGTGGGAGGTGCCTCTGTATGCAAGGGCAGGCCAGAGCTCCAAGTTAGACCCGCATTCAAAGCTCTTTCTGGCTGCCAGCCTGCTGGTTGAGGCTCCTTTGCTGTGATGGCGACTGCTACGCTTTTCAACAGCCACAGCCTACTTACCGTCCTGTGGAAGATCAACGTGGAAGATCAACAGACGTGTGTGTGTGTGTGTGTGTGTGTGTGTGTGTGTGTGTGTGTGTGAGAGAGAGAGAGAGAGAGAGAGAGAGAGAGAGAGAGAGAGAGAGGTTTTTATGCGTGTGAGGACCAGCGCTCAGCCTCTTGTGGCATTACTTCAAGAGCCATGTAGAGATACGTCCAACTCTGTCTCACCAGTGCTGGGATTTCAGGTGTGTATACCCCATGCCCAGTTCTTTTGTGTAGGAAGGTTTACATGATCAAACTCAGGTCCTCAAACTTGGGTGACAAGTACTTTACCAACCAAGCTACTGCCCCAGCACAGCATCCTAGCTTTCAGAGTTTCAATGAGGAAGTATTGAGGAAAGTTCATGGAACCGGACTTTTGTGGAGGGGGAGGGGCTTGATTAGACTTAATTACCATTTATTCATTTTTCCCCTCTTTTTTATTATTTGAGAATTGCATTGTTGCATATATATTTTGGTCAAATCTACCTCTCCAGTTCCTCCTCTATCTTTCCTCCCCCTTTCCCCTCTTACAGATTTCATTAAAAGTCAGACTCTACTTACTGCTGCCCATATGTGCATGGATTTAGGACCATCTTCTGGAGTATGAGTAGCCTCTCAGGCTCCACATTCCTGAAGAAAACTGAGTTTCCCTCCTCAGTTTCTAACTACTCAGATAAGGGGTTTTGTCAGTGGGGGAGTGCTGCTCGGCTTCCGGGTGCTTGCTCTTTGTAGCCTCTGAGGTCTCCAGGACCCTCTCTTCCCGGTCATTGCTCAAGATTCTTAGGGCCCTATTTGCTGATATGTATTTAGGATCCTTCCCCATCTGGGGCCCCAAATGCTGTCGTTTGTCTTCAGGTCTCTTATAACATGGGATTCAGGGAAAGCTGAACTATTATAGGGACAAAATATAGTATGGTTCTCTCCTCTTTCCATCCTGACTTCTTGCAGCCAAGGCCACTAGTTCTAGGAGACTTGGCTTAGGGTGTCCCAGTGGGCTTCTCATCTTGCTCCTTCTGAATTTGTTCTATTTGGCTTCGACTCCTTCCTCTGAGGCTGCTCCGCCTCACTCGTATTGGACAGTCCTGTCTCCTTTTCTCTCCTCTAGAGATCACACTGCCTAGACTGTTACGTGTGTCCTGAACTCAAAAGGCACACCCGCTAACAGAACCTAAAGGGACTCAGGGGCCCGCCTCTTTCAGAATTGGGTCTATTTTAGCAACTGACTGAAAAGTGGCTCTCTAGAGCAGGGCTCCCTCTTTTATTGATTACCATCCTGATTTTCTATAGCGATAAAAGCCTTTTAGTCAGCATGATGCTAACTTTCAGGCTTGTCCCGGGCACCTTGGCCATGCTTCTGCTACCTTGGCATGGCAGTTCTACTACTTGTCAGTGCACTACGATTTTAAGAATGAAACTCAGTGTGCTGGGTGGATGAGAACGCCACAGACTTAATCTCTCCTGCTTCTGAAAGCCAGAAATCAAGATGTTGTGGAAGGGCAAGAAGGGGGAAGGAAGGAGGCTCTGGGAGTAGACATGTACAATGCACAGCACAGACGTGTGTAGAAATGTCCTTATGTGACAATACTGTGTGCACACAAATATCCAACATGAAAATTTTAAACAAAGAAATGTTCCAGGGTTGTGCTCCTTCTGGAGGCTCTGGGGTTGTTGGTTCAAGGTTTGATTCCTAATTTAACAGTACTGCAGAGTACTATGGAACTTTTAAGGGGTGTAGGGGGCCTAGTGAGTGTAAAGGAATCAGATCCCCAGGGCCTCGTCCTCAGAGGGGATTAATGTTGTGCAATGGAGACCCAAGTTAACTCTAATGAAAAGAGCAATGTGACTTTTCCCCTTCTCTCTGCTTCCAGCCTCACCATGTGATCCATTCCCTGCATTCTCCAAGGGCTTTCACCAGAACTTTGTTAAACTATTTGGCTCTTCAGCCTCTAAATCCATGAGGTAAATAAACCCCTTTTCTTATGAACTCAGCCACCTCCAGTGACAAAAATGCAGTTTTCTTTAGCTTCTGATGGACTCATTTCTTGACTTCCGGCTACAGCACTTTGATGTCTGTCTTGTCTTCACATGGCCTGCATTAGTCTGTGTGTCTGTCTTACATGGAACCATATGATTATATTTAGAAATCACTTGATAATCCGGGGTTGTGTCTCCAATCCTAATTTAATTACACATTACCTTATAAGGTAATAGCCATGGGTTCTAGGATTTAGCACACAGGCAGATGTTTGAGGCATTACTCTTCAGACTACTGCATACTTCTAGGATCTGCCAGTAGTTCCAGCCACTGGCTGCCATGCTGGAGAAAACCTCCGTCACTCTTTCCATGTTTACTATTGTAGGAGACAGACCACGACTCCCCTAAGGACTTCACAAACCTAGGCTTTAGCCTAACAGCCATGGCTGGCTGGCATCTGGTAGGCTTCCAGTTGAATGGACCAGAAGGAAAAGCGGTATGGTCAAAGGAAGGGAGTATGAACTAACCCCTTTCAAGTGACAGCACATCTAGTCTAGAAAACAAGGATCCATGCTATGACCTCTAGGCTTTGAAAGCAAGAGAAAGTGAAGCATGAGACTACAATGGGATCGATTCGGCAATAGAAGACAAGACAATTCAGAGTGCTACTCCAAATGCTGCAGCTCAGGATATGAAACAGGCAGAGTCTGCGTGGCATGGAAAGCGATGCAACTCTTTGCACATGTAGATGACATTGAACGTTACCTGCATGGATAGGGGCCTGTTGTAAATAGAGGAGAGGTGTGTGCGGGTTGTATATTCCCCAGCCGCCGCTGGTCGCCTGCACCCGAAATAACCACATGACAAACTGGATTCATTTAAATCCTGCCTGGCCCATGATCTCTAGCCTTTTCTTGGCTAGCTCTCACAATTAAACTAACCCATTATAAAAGTCTGTATGTCACCACGAGGTGGGTGACTTACCGGAAGAATCTATAGTACTTCCTTCTGCACCGGGGGCCTCATGGCGACTGGCTCACTTTCCTTCTTCTCCTCAGAACTTCCGTTCTGTCTACTCCGCCCACCTAAGGGCTGACCTATCTATAAGCCAGGCAGCTCTTTATTCAACCAATAAGAGTAATACAAAATACAGGAGAACACTCCCACATCAGGGGCCTGTCTCCAAGAGGGTTCTTCACTCCATTTTGTGGGCCAGGAAGCAAGGTTCCCATGGCCTTGTCTTTGTCTTTCCAATTCAGCTACCTTCTTTGGACCCTCCTTTATATTGTTCATCCTACATCAATAGAAAACCTTCCTGGTATTTTTATTTTTTTTAAAGATTTATTTATTTATTATGTATACAGTATTCTGCATGTCTGCCTGCATACCAGAAGAAGGCACCAGATCTCATTACAGATGGTTGTGAGCCACCATGTGGTTGCTAGGAATTGAACTCAGGACCTTTGGAAGAGCAAGCTGTGCTCTTTACCACTGAGGCATCTCTCCAGCCCGTATTTTTAGTTTTTTTAATTAAATTTATTTATTTATTTGTTGTGTCTGTTGGGGAGAGGGTTGTACATGTCATGGCATACATGTGGAGGTCAGAACAACTTTGGGGATTAGTTCTCTCCTTCTACCATGTGCATTCTGGAGATCAAAATGAAGGTCTTTTGCTTATGTGGCAAGCACTTTGCACAAGGGACCATCTCTCTAGCCCTTGTCAGTGTTTTGATGCAGCTCTACTGCCTCAGACTAGGACTCCACAAGGTTAAAAGCAGCCTTATTCTTTTGCTCTAAAAGGCCTTGAATGCTATGGCTCTTGAATGCTAAAAATATCTTTTCTGCTCTTTTGTGTGTTATGACTCACCTAGAGAGTGGCAGTTCCTGTCCACCTTCTGAGCCTACTTTCACTTGTAGCAGCATCCTAGGCATAGGCTCTTGATGTCCTGGCTTGAGCCAGTTGACTGTCAGCTTTACCCATAATGACTCAGAGCGGAGAGACCGGGTGAAGGTTGACGTCTAAAATCCTTGCAAGGAAACTGGGGGCCTTTGGGTACTAGCCCTGCATGCCTCTCCTAAGCATTTGCTTTGATGTATTCCCTCCCTATGCTCTCCCACACTGGTCAAGCTATCTGCAAAAGCCTTCTGGATGATGCTACACACATTCTACGTGTAGCTGTCTTGTGCACTCTCCTCTTCTGGGCAAATGTTTCAGTCAGGTTTGGGAGCTACCTTGTTCAGAAAGGCCGTCTAGATTGATTTAGAACTTTATAAATTATGACTAATTATTACGAATTTCAGACAACTTGTTTTTAGCCTATTTATCCCAAGTCCTTCAAGATCTACCCTATGTCCCTCCACCCCCAAGGCTGTGTCATGTTTATCTTTTATGTTTTTTCTTTTTCTACAACCCATCAACTCCAATTTGTGGAGGCAATCACTGGAGAGTGTTCAACCAACTAGGAAGCTGCACCTTTAAAGAAAACTGACTCTGCCTCTCCAAGAAGCCATTAATTGGCCATAGATCATTAGTTAGAGGTAGGGGCCTTATGATCCCCTCCTCCTTCTGTGCTAGAATATTCACTGGCTTGATTTTGTGCCAGAAGTCATGAGTGCCCTGCGTTTATGAATACAACAGTCTTGTCATATCCAGAAGATAATGTTTTGCTCTGGTCCTCTGCAATCTCTGCTTTTTATATCTTTCCATCCCCTCTTTTATTTAATGGTCCCTGTGCCTTGAGGGGGGTGACATAGATGTCCCATTTGTAGCTGAGCACTTCACAGTTACTTATTTTCTGTGCTTTGATCAATTGTACGTTTCTACATTAAGTACACACAAAACAAAACAAAACCCCCTCTCTGATGAGGTCTACGAGCTGTGCTAATCCATAGGCAGAAAGGTAAGAATTTCTATGGTGGTTTCATATTATGTTAATCCACCTTGTTACACTGGTCGTTATTTACAGGGTTTTACCACTGGATATTACTACTGGTGACTCCACCCCCAAAAGTCTGCTTAGCGCCTTCCAGCACTGTGAGAGGTAGCCAGCAGGAGGAAGCTTCCTGGTCAGTACTGGTTTGATTTCTCCATGTCCTGTGACCAATGTGAGTGTGATGTTTTCAGTATTAGGGCATTGTCATGAAATTCTAGTGGGAAACTAAAATAAATTACAATAGCTTGTATCATTTTCCTTGGGACACTTCTGAGCAATAACTCAACAGAGGTATCCCACCCTGGCACTGGGCTGTTTATGTGGCCAAGTATGGCTCTGTGATGAGCATTGTCCTCTGTGTAGGATAACTCCAATTGAACACACACACACACACACAAGGTTTCCTTATGTCTTTTTCAAACACCCTTAGTGCTCGTTACTCCTCCCCATCCCCCCTTTATACCCTCATCTCCCACCCTTCTCCCCACTTAAACCTACATCCTCATCATCCCATTTTCCCTTCACATTGCCTGTGTAGAACTGGGTTTTATTGACTCTGAGTCTCTGACAAATTCACTCTTGTGGTTAACCACGGAGCATTTTTCTGTTTGTGTTGGTTGGCGCAGCCTGGAAAGCAGAGAGCAAACCTTGCTCCTTCTGTGCTATAGTCTCCTTCAGACTGTGCGGGTCCTGAAATGCAGAGGATGCTATTACATCACAGTAAAGTGATGGAGGGCTAGAATATCTCTTCTACTTTAGAGATGCATAATGATGAGGCTTTGACTCATGGACCACTTAGCTCCCATTTTCTGCTGTCCTTCACTCCCCACTCACACAGCAAATGGTTCTGGTCCTACAAGGTCTACCCTGGGAACTTGTGAGCCTCAATGTGGCCAGAGCCATCCTTGAAGCTCTGTTTGTCCTAGTTCATCTCAAGCAGGGCACTGGAGTCTGTCCTCTGGTGACTAATCTCCAGAGCCCTGTGTGCTGTCTTCTTCTCAGCAGCTCACTGCTTTTATTTACACAGCACATAACATCCAGCTCCTGTGTCACCCTAGTGTGCCCAGCTCTGGTGTCACCCTAGTGCACCCAGCTCTGATGTCACCCTAGTGCACCCAGCTCTGGGGGCCACTCTAGTGCTCCTCTTCGAGGCCCTGTGGCTCCTTTGTTTGGAGGTTTCTATGACTGAGTTGTGTCTCTTCAACACTTGAACATTGCTGGTCCTTGTAATCATAGCCATTCAGGAGGTTGAGGCAGAAGGATTGGAAATTCAAGGCCTCTCTAGGCTAGAAAGGAAATTTAACACCAAACTAAGCAATGTGGTGAGATTCAGTGTCAAACAAAAAGTAAAAGTTAGGGCTGAAGCTCTAACTCTATTGTAGAACACTTACCTAGCATGCATAAGGCATTGATTTCCATCCTTAGTAACACATACACACACACAAAAAAAGAAAAAAAAACAATTGCTTATATGTTTAAACCTTAATTCCAATATGATAAGATTTGGCAGTGGTTCCTTTGGAAGGTAATTAGGTTTAGATAAGGTTCTGATGGTAGGAACGTCATGTTCATATTAGTGTCCTTAGACATTAGAGAGTCAATCTCTCTCCTGTCTTCTCTCTCTTCTCTCTCCTCTTTCCCTCCATCCTTCTCTCTGACACAGTGAGAAGGCAGTCACTAGAAACCTGGGCTCCCTTTGCACTCCCAGTGCCAAAAGCCCGAGTCGGGTCCCATGCCCATTGCTGACTAGAAATCAAGACATCAGGAATAGAAATAGAATTTATGAGAGGAGCAGAAAGACTTACAGGAGGGTTTTCAGAGATTAAATGGCTTCAGTTGAGGATCCATGGCAGTGGTCTCCTTAGGGAAGAGGAGCCAACCAACAGCACTTAGCAGGTAATCCAAAGGTACTTTCCATCTGTGGAGAATGTGAGCAGCTAGTGCTTAGCCGTTTTGTGCTTCCCAGAGCACATGTCTATAGCCTTGACCAGAAAGGGACCTAGAGTCCAGTGTTCAATTTGTTGGAAATTATTGTGTGTGTGTGTGTGTGTGTGTACATATGTCTATGCACACATGAATTGTGGTATGCACATGTGTACATGTACATGTGGAGGCCAGGTGTTGATGGTGGGTGTCATCCTCAATCTCTCCACCTTAATTTTTTTGAGGCAAGGTCTCTCACTAAACATGGAAGTCACTGATTTGATTAGACTGGCTGGCCAGGGAGCCCCAAGGACCCACTTGTCTCTACCGCCTAGTATTGGTATTACAGATGTACAGTGTCACACGGCACCTTTTATGGAGATACTGGGGATCTGAACTCAGGTCTCCATGTTTACACAGCAAGACATTTACTGACTGAGGTATCTCCTCAGCCCCTGTGGAGGCAGTATCGACAGTTGACCGTGCCTTCCTGACAACGAGCATCTCCCATGTGCCAGGTTTTGTTCAACACGCTCGGATGCCTTAGTGAGAGTTTCACTGAAAGAGAAGTCTTGCAGCAACCATGACTGCCTTGGCCAGTGAACTCAGAAAGCAGTAGTGAAGAAAAAGTAAAAATGAAGTTGAGAGCAGGGTAAAAATCGGGAGGGTTAACTGCCCAACTGCTTCTACTTGATTATGTATAAACTGAGCCTCACTTCTGGGTTACCAGAGAAGAAAGGGGGAAAGAATGCATCCATGCCTTTCTATCTACTACCAGTGAGGACTTCTCTCCCAGGAGGGTCCTGTGACATGCACAAGGCGAAGTCCTGCCACATCCCAAATCTCTGGGCCTACAAGGAACCCCAAGGTAGGTGGTATGGAGCTCACAGTGAGGGTGCAAAGCGAAAAGTCATACTTGCCATATGACTTTGGCATGCAACTTTAATCTGTCGGGCCTCTGTTTTTCTCACCTATGACAAGGAGAGGAGCAATACTTATTGTGCCTCTTCTAGAATCCAGAGCAAACTGCCTGTCCATAACTCTTTCAACTTAAGCTCTAAACTTAGAGACCCAGGCAGGACCTGCATCCAGGATGCTGGTGCTCCTCCTGTACAACCTCAACCAAGGCCTTCCTGTATACGGCCAGCCCAGACTCAAATTCTTGGTGCTTTTACTGAGGCTACCTACATCAGACATGACTTCCTGTTCTTAGATTCTTCTGGTACCCAGGCCACCTTACATGAAAAACAAAACAAAACAAAAACCATTGAGCATTGATGAAACATGTTGCCCATGAACATATCAGGTCCTAGAACTTTCTTTCAATGGAGGCAAGGTAAGGATTTTATCTCCTTGTCCTAGATTAGGCAACTGAAGAGCAGAGTGAGTGAGTGGTTCAAATCACACAGACCACAGGTGACTGGGCTGCGGCCCTAGTCCTTCATTGTGCCCTTTTTAGTCATGCACACTCGCTCCTCCAGGGTCCCTGCTAGACTCTTCTCTTGACTCCAGAACCTACAGGAAGACTTAGCTGCCCTTCCTCCTGCCTTGTCACATTCACGCCAGTGCCACATATTGTCAGAATATTAAAAAGTTTATCAGAACACACAGAGAGAGCTTATTTATAAGGCTGAAACGAATGTCCTCATTTTAAATCCCGGAGTCTTCAGATAACACAATATTACGTGGCCCCAAAGAGGCTCCTTCCGGCTCCTGCCAGCTAGGATGAACAAGCCCAGGTAATTATCTCTTCTGTGTGAAGACCAATTTGTCCAGGGAAACGAACACAGTTGATGTAATCAATTAAAACCCTGAGACTAGAGCAGCATATACAGGAAATGGAAAAGAAATTGAAGCCCTCTGCCCTACTTGGCCTTCCAAAATGCCTGTGTAGCTGCCCAACCAGGTGGCAATCTCTTTGCACTTTGAGTCTGACTATGACTTGTTAGGAGGCTGAACTAACAGAGTCCCTGAGGGCACAGGCCTGGGGCTTTCCAGCAGACATAGAAGCAAAGGGTTTTCTGGAAGAGAAACGTCAAGAAATGTGAGCTGCTCCCCGTCCTCACATTTGGCTGTGCTGGAAGCAGACTCCCACTGCAGGAAGAGGGCTGACATACAGGCCCACCAATGCTCTTGTCACAGATGCACACACTCTTAGCCTAGCAGTGGAGGCTTCTGGGAAGCTAAGCAGCAGATCCCAATGGAAGTGCTATTGTGAGTGATGCTGCTACCAAAGCCACCAGGGTCTGGGCTAGACCTTGAGTTCTGCCTTGCCTGTGGATCCCTATTTTACAGTTCTGTACTCTTTCAGGCCACATTCCTCCATCCGACAGCAGAGAGAGAGAGACTCAGGCAACTGAGACCCTGAACTATAGAGTTTGTCCATGGGATCGCAGTTTTGTTTCTCTGGAATGCTGCTGGTAGCTGTGACACAGGCCAGGCTTCCGACCCCTAGGGTATCTGCTTGCTGGGAGTTCACTGTGTCAGGGAAGGCACGTGGATGTGCATACACAGCACTGTGTGAGTTGAATTACTGGCCCAAGCCAGTTGAATAGCCTCAGTGGTTTTCAACACACTTACCTTCAGGTGAGTGCAGGAAGTCGAGACCTGAAAGCATTACAAGGCCAGAGATGATCAAAGCAGTCACCATGCAATGTTGACTGTATCTTTTCTCCTTTGCTTTCTAACCCTTATACTCCGTCTAGGAGTCCCCTGGCATCTCTGTTAAGCAAGCTCGTCTTTAAGAAGAGAATCTACAGGAACTCGACTAAGTGGAAATGCCACCTGGGGCCCAGGAGTCAAGATTTCATTTCAGGGAACTGACCACAGAAATCTAGGAGAGTTCCCAAGTAATCTCCTAGGCTACAAGAACCCTATAAAACCCTGGTCACGCTCTTAGTAATGACATGTATTCAGAGACTGCTAAGTTTGGCCACAGAACAGATTCTTCCATTATTGTTAGGAATAACTGGGCTCTTGAAGCCATCTGAGAGTTGGAATTTTCATCTAGAAATCCAGAGCTTCTATATATACAATATGTTTTCTCTTTTGACTCCTTGAGCACACACAGTGCATCCGATTCCTAGCTGGGATCTCACAGAGAGGTCAGTCATTCCACTTACTATGTGACATTTCCTGGGAAGACATGAAGAAACATCTTTTCATCATAGAGAGGACACCAATGACAGACAGAAGAAATAATTCCACTCAAGTTTACCTTGTTGAATGAATGAATTAATTTGGGTTACTGATAGGACTTTGAAAACAGCCCTGTCACTGAAAAATCCATCTTAGAATGAGTGATGACTTCAGGAAGCTGTGTCCTCGGAGCCTCCTGCGCAAGTTCCAGACCCCTCTGAAGAGAATACCTTCTCTCTGTTATTTACTGGGTTTTAAACTTTGGCTAGATGCCTTGTGGCTCTTGTAACTTTCACGATCATCTTCTAAAGTTTCATTAGCTTTCTGAGTCTTTACAAAATATATTTCATGGGACAGAGACACAGAGCACTGTGTACCTCTGGAGGACAGAGGGCAACTTTCCAGAGTTTGTTTTCTACTTCCATCATGTGGGTCTTGGGACCCAAGCTCAGGCCATCTGGTTTGGTGGCAAGTTGAGGAGTACTTTTACCTGCTGAGCATTTTTCATGAGCCCTAGCTTCCTGATCTTAATGAGCCTCCCCCTCCCTCCAGAAGAGAAGGTTTTAATGTAAAAGGAAATAGCTATACAATACCACTTTACCTTTCGGGTTTAGAAGCCTGTGCTGCCTGAAAGGCTGAGGTAGTGGAGGCCTGAGAGCTTGCCTTTCTTCACTGCCTCTAACCCTGCCAGCAATCTGACTCGAGCGATGCTTGTCCTTGAAGGAGTACGCGAAGACATATCAGCTATCTATAACCCCTGCACACTTTAGGGGCAATTTTGCTGCCAGAGTAGGTCCTCTCAATGATCAATACCTTTAGTTATCATGAATAGAAGGGGCACACATTTTTTGTTTGTGTTCCAACATGGGTGGATTCAAAGTGGCTGAGTGGATCTTC
This sequence comes from Dicrostonyx torquatus, assembly GCA_028555095.1. NCBI lineage: Eukaryota > Metazoa > Chordata > Mammalia > Rodentia > Cricetidae > Dicrostonyx > Dicrostonyx torquatus. Next base: position 469,052 of record JAQHUG010000281.1, on the reverse strand, counting down.
AGTGAGGCAAGCATTGTGATTCATTGGTACTGTCTGACAGGCCATCAGGAAAAAGGGATGGAGGCATGTGTTTAAGGGTCTTGCCATCATCTATGGTCAGAGTGATATGCAGGAATATCCTGGGAAGGGGGTAACACTTAAAGCAATCTGAGTGTTATTTTTACAAGCCAAGTCATTTTAGTCCTCAGTGATTCAAGCCATGTTCATTCTGTGGTGGCGGTAACAGTAATGGGTGTTTACTGGCAATCCTGTTCTTCCAAAAATGTCAATTTGGTATGTGTTTTCATTGCTATAGTAGCAGTGGCTCTGGTCCCCAGTGGCCCAGTAACACTAGATAAGAAATCTCTCATTTTTGTGTAGGAAAGAATTGAGAGTTATCATAATGAAATACCTCTCAATATACCCTGCTGTGACAAATATCCTGCTGTGACAACTATGTTCTACAGCAACTCTGTTGAGATTATTCTTCGAAGTGATATAGAATGAATATCCTTTCAATGAAACCATTGGTGTTCCTGACTTTGAGTGATTGTCATCACTGGCCCCCAGCTTGGTGTTCTGCAGTGGCCACATTTGTGCTCTAGAAGACCCTAACCTAAAGGCTCTAGATACATTTAACTGAGCGGTTGTGCTTAACTATAAAAGTATACCTGAGCTGGGACCTACTGCAGCAAGAAAAGGTATTAAGACAATAAAAAGATAAACTTTTTTCTACTCATTTCTTTATCTTAAGAATATTACTTGAGTGATCATTAAATACAGTGGGCTGAACACTTAGATTTATCATTGCCTAGTCAATACCAAAATAAACCATGGGAGCAATAAAAGGGGAGACAGAAGTGTCTATAAGCAGAAGATACAGCTGCAAAGGGAATGGATTAATAATAGGGGAAAAAAAGAAAATCAATTCTTCTTTAGGGCCTGCAGGAGGAGCATAGCCCTGTTGTTACCCTCTGAGACAAATTTTTGACTTCTAATCTCTAGAATTGTAACATAATGTAATAATTTTCTATATTTAACACACACACACAGACACACATACGCATGCACTAATGTACCTAGAGGAATATATACATCAGAAAAGCTAATTACTAGCTGTCTGATTCCAGCTATGTGATACTGTAGAAAAGAGAGAAGCTATGCAGATAAGGAGATCAGTGGTTTCTAGGAACTGTAAAGGAAGGATAATGGTGAAGCCTGGGCAGTGAAACTGCTCTCTGTGATGCTACAATGCGAAGAACATTATCCATTTGTTCACATCTGCAGACTGGACAACATGCGAACTATGGACTTGTGATAATGATATGTCATGGTAGGTTATTTGATTATAAAAAGTGCAGAATGTTGATGATCTGAGAGGGTGTACCTATGGAAAAACCTCTCTACTTTTCAATATTTCTGGGAACCTAAATTGTTCTAAAATAAATTTATTAAGTTAATAAAAATAAGAAAAGAAACAAACCACAGCTCTACAAAAAATGAATACATGTAGCACAAATTAAAAAAAAACAGTAAAGTGTTTGAAGATAGATTTGATGAAATATCTCAGAAATTACAGTTGAAAATAGATATTAAATAAGAAAGAAAAGACACTTATATTAATTTAGACAGCTGAACATCTATTTTGTTAACAGTTCAAAAAGAGGTAATAGGGAAAGTAAGCATAAAATTATGGTAAGACATACATACAAATAACTCATGGAACTTAATATAGAAGTTTCCTGTTTCTTGGGATTCACCAAACAACAAACAACTAATTTATAAATAAATTAACATCATCATGATATTTCAAAACATTGGAAATAATGAGATCCTAAAAGCTTTCAAAAGGAGTACCACAGGTCAAATTCCAATGGTCTTAGATAAGGACGTCTTTAGGGTTCACAATGCTCCCAGGGCAGTATCCTTACCATTCTTTTTTTTTTTTTTTATTGATAAAAGAAAAATTTACATTTACTCCCCTTGTTCCCGGCCCTCCCGCTCCCCCACCACCCTCCCCCTGCTTCCTCACGATGGTGCAGGACACCCTGTCCTATGGGAAGCCCAAGGCCCTCCCCCC